>JABSTR010003076.1:0-70882 GCA_013339765.2 Haemaphysalis longicornis | reverse complement strand
CAGTATGCACTGATGCCAGAACGTGCGAAAGCACTGAGGCAAAAATAGTGTCAATAAGACACCCTGCCAATCTTCGCGACTGTATGATCCTCCCCCTACATACAGGATCAAAAGAAGCGGAAATCCCACTCGTACTTTCAGCATTACAACGTGAAACTGAAATAAAAGGCCAAACATCATTCAGAATGTTACTAGAGGATTTCAAACAACATAAAGGCGGAATACCTAAACGCTTGAGAAATATTTTCACGAGCACGTAGTAGGACACCCGTATACGCGACGGTATAAAAGAAATTGAGGGTTCTTTCCAAGAAACACGTGAACTTCCCGTGTTCCTTGTGACCACGACTGCCACATCCAGCTTTCCAAAAACATGGAGAACCTCTCTTTTTCTCAACCTAGGATAACAAAATTTCGCGCGATGAGGAATGGCAAGCTCTGCGCGGAAAACAAACCAATTTATATATTTAAAAATCTGAAAGAGCGGCGACGTTCGGTAAGCAACATCCGCATTAAGCCTAAATACGCACAATTTCCAGCAATATTTGCCGTAAAGCAGGTATGTTCTGACTACCCGGGTAAATCTGTCTGGTCTCCAAAATTTTGTAAGCGACACCCCTATACGATCACAGAAACTCTCTTTATTTTGGTGTTTCATTCGAGGTTCTCTCCACAGTTGCTTGCAAGTTTCATAAATATTTGCAAAAAGTTTATAACAGTATACTGAAAGCAGAGGGAAAATATCCGAAACCTTTTTTGGCGTACACAGGAACAGCTTGTAAAGGCAATTCAAGGCTGATATGCGCGACAGTTTTCGTCTCCAAATTAAGTGCACACCCAGTAGGTAAAAAAAAAACTTTTCTCGGGGGGGTCTATTTCTTCAACTCAACCTAAGACACAAGTTGTAAGCTGCAAGTACTGAAGGCTGTGAATTTAATTTGTGTATTGTACGATGACACACTGACATTTTCAATACGGGAGGACCGAGAGGTGGCGCCTATTCAATTTCCTACGAATAAAACTCTACCGGGTGTTAAAATTCTTTCAACGTGTACGCCTCGATTCTGGCTGGGAAGAAATAGACCCCCAGAGAAAAATCGTTTTTCCCTACTGGGGTGCACTTAATATGGAGACGAAAACTGTCGCACATATCACCCTTGAATTGCCTTTACAAGCTGTTCCTGTGTACTCCAAAAAAGGTTTCGGGCATCTTCTCTCTGCTTTCAGTATTCATCTCTCAAAAATAATGACGGAGCTTCCTATGATTGCGAGCCGCACCCCTGGTATTGCGCGGAATCAAACTTTCGAGGATGATTTTCTTACAAAATATGTATGATAAGAAGCATGACCAGGTGTTTTGCGTTTAAGTTTTTTTGGCGACCGCTACTCTACCCAGCAGACAAATGTCACGATGACGATAATGGCGCGTTAGGAAAGCTTAAGAATGCTGCAATTCTAAGTGGCGCACATTTTGGAGCAACGGCGCCGAAATATGAAGCCGTATAGCCTACTCATAATGCTTAGCTATCGCCTGCTGAGGAGACTTTTAAGATTAGCGCTCACACTATTATCCCCGGGGTGGAGGCGGCCATACTGACCATCCCAGTCAGTTTGGGGAAGCAGACGCGTGAGAGTCTTGAACAAGGAAACATGAACAATCTTAGTTTTAGGCAAACGATGGTCACTCGCACAAGAATTAAGTGTTACACGGTAGTTCCCGGGAGAGGTCTGTTGGAGGATTTTAAAGGGGCCGATGAAGCAGGGAATGAACGTCTCGCATAACCCAGAAGCACGGAGAGGGTTGGACAGTGGGACTTTTTTCCAAGGCTGGTAGGAGACAAATCGATGCCTCTCATCGTAGCGGGACCTGTGGCTGCATTGAAAGGCTGCGATGTTCACACGGGCAAGATGGCGATAGCGAGCAAGTCGGGAAGTGTACTGGTTGGGAATGCTTAGCGTGGAAGGAGGGGGGGCGCAAAAGAAATTCGCGTCATGTACTTAGGAAGAGGAACAGCCGTAGGTGAGGAAGAATGGATAGACACCTGTGGTTTGCTGAACAGCGGTGTTGGCGTAGGTGTCAAAATGTAGAATGGTTTTCCATTTTGTGTGGCGATGGCGAATGTAAAACAAATACATTTGAAAAAAAAAGGTTCGGTCAAAGCGCTTACTGACGGTGTTTTGTTTCTGGGTGGTAACCCGACGTAGTCTTGTCAACAGTTGCAGCGGCACGAAACAATTCGGCAAGACGAGTGGAAAGAAACGTTCGTCCTTGGTCTCTGAGGATAAAGCGAGGTGGACCGTGCCACAGGAAGGTGGCTCGAAAAAGAATTCCGCAACCTCTGAAGCAGAGCCCATGCGAATAGACGTTGTTTGGGCAAACCGGGTCAAGTAGTTAACTTCGGTGACAACCCACCGATTACCGGTTGGATGGACCGAGAAGGGTTGCACAAGTCAATTCCAAAAATTTCGAATCGAGATGAAGGATGTTTCAGTGGTTGCAGCGCCATAACTGCAGACAAGTTCGCCTGTTGACGGTGTTACAAGGTTCACAAGACGCAACGTAGTTGTTGAAACTTCTTTAGAGTCCTGGCCAAGCGAAGCAGCTTTTTAAGCGATCATACGACATAAGTGAGCCATGCAGACCAAAGACAAGTTTGGTTCATTCGATAGATTGCCTCGTTAGAATGATACTAACACACCAATCAACGCCCACTTCACTCAAAAAGGCTAAATAGGTAGGAACAAAGGGAATTGCCATGCGAACGACAAGCTCATTTCGCGCAACAGAAGCAATGATGTCATATGCCCAGCTGCGCGATTCGCTGAGGCTGGCAGAAGCAAACTTATATTAGGCAAGGGTTTTTTTGCTTGCCGAACGAGCT
The DNA here is from genome assembly GCA_013339765.2 of Haemaphysalis longicornis. Taxonomy (NCBI): domain Eukaryota; kingdom Metazoa; phylum Arthropoda; class Arachnida; order Ixodida; family Ixodidae; genus Haemaphysalis; species Haemaphysalis longicornis. Next base: position 68,000 of record JABSTR010003076.1, on the reverse strand, counting down.
ATTTTCGCCAAAATGTAACGCTTATTCATTTTTCCACAGTAAGAGTGGTGGTATAAACAGTGATAATTAGGAAAATACACGTAAACTTAGGTAGTACCGATGCGTATTGCAGTTGGTACTGGACCCACATTGCCTTTTCTAGCTGCACAGCAGACCGCCGCTTTGGAGTTGTTTTGCACAACACTGGCCGATTGGCGTTAGCCATGTTGTCTTACGTGACCCTATTTGTAGAACGTACCACCCCATGTTTCAAAAAAAGGTTACTTTCTACTGTAACAAAAAGAAGCTAGTAGCAAATACGGTCCAAATGCAACCCATAACAGCTGTCCGCAGCTGACTATGGTAGCCCCATCTGGGAGGACTGACCGTAAGCAAGTCTGCAGAGCCTAACCACTTACTGGAAGTTTGTTTGAATAGTGGCCCTATTGGCTTCATATAAGACGTAAGAAAACACACCATTTGGAGGGACAATGAAAATTTTAACCTAAATTACCCAATTTCTCTGTCAATAAGGCATCGTTTTAGGCCGGACAAACGCTAGAAACACTATAAAACACGACCTCTTTAAAAAAAAAAAAAACGTGTATTGTGTCTGCTTGGACCCTTTACAGTAAACAACATTACCAGCGGTATAATCGTCGTGAAAGTTTGTAATACCTCTATGCGAAGTTAACGTTGAGCGACGGGGCACATATGTCGCCGGTAGGGTGGCAGTTAAGTGGTAACAGCATCCACCAATCATTATTCTAAATTTGTAATGTTGGCGGGGCGAATGGCCGTTGAGTGGTGGGGTTGACCTGTCTAGGAGGTCGATTATTTTGTGGCAGTACGTGTGTGATTGTTGCAGAAAAAAAGATTAGAAGGTAGTTCTGGGTGAGCGGGCTCGGCCGAATCAACAGAAGAGTCTCGGTCTGCCTGATATGACTCTTGAATTATTTCCTATAGGCCAATAGGCCAGTACGCACAATAGTGCTCCAACCTCCTCTAACATAATAGCAAAGCAAACAAAGTTCACCCCATTGGATACTCCGCGGTGATATGACGGAGAGAACCCACCTAAGGCTGTCGCTACCATTCGCTCACGCTAGTACACCTGTACTTTTATTGTGAGGATCCTAAGATGACGGAGAGAACCCACCTAAGGTTGTCGCTACCATTCGCTCACGCTAGTACACCTGTACTTTTATTGTGAGGATCCTAAGAGAACGTTGTTCCTTTTACTTCAAGTAGATGTGTCCCGAAGGCTATCCAATAAACTGCTTCATGTAAATGAAGGCTTAAAGCCTCTGACTAATGTTCATGCCTATCTAGCTGACAGGAAGTACGAAGGTTGACAAGACAGGAGGCGAAAAGTAGTGCATACAAACGAGTGGGGGACATTATCTAATTGCGAATATTAAACACCTTTTCAAAGCAGAAAATGATTTTCAAAAGGCCTTTTTTTAAACTTTAGTATATTTCTTGCCCTTAAAAAGTCCTAAAAAGGTTACCTTACTCGCGTCCACTCCGTCGTTGGTTTCGAAACATCGGTGTTATTTGGCACGCAATGTTTGCAGTAGTCCTGAGTAAACGGAAAAATGCTTTCGCAGGATCGCAGACTGTCGTTGGGTGCGTGGGGGATATCGGCCTTTTTGAACTGTTTTGCGTTCGAAGCATTGGGTGAGAGGCGTACAAAAGGATCATGTCAACAGTCTAAAATTTCCTCATTTCCTCCATGACCTCCACTGTGACTCCCGGTATAAACACATTCCGCTATCAGAGATGACAAGAGTTTGCAAACGGCAAAATATCATACTGGATGCCAACCGAGAATGACTGCTGACGTGCCCGATCCATAGTCTGCTCGACACCCTCGTGTCCACCAATGGTTCCTTGATGGACTTCTTCTAGGAATCTGGCTTGCAGTTGATCTGGGGACTAAAAATTGTTTTATTTTTTTATTGTGCAAACCGATACCACAAGTAAAATGTGCCGTTAACTATCACGGAATGAATGACAGCTGCGTTAACCACCACGTTCATCTCAATCTCACTGAAAAAACTTTGGATGCGCGTATTTTGCCATCGCATTCACCTAATTTGGCAATACTCATCTGAAAAGAGCCAGCGGCAATGAAGATATGTCCAACGAGTTTTTTGGAGTCTCGCTCTTTGCTGCGGCAGCGTGCGTGTCGTTCTTTGTCTCTAGGACAGCGGGGGACGAAGTTGGCACATTCAGACTTTGCTCCTGCCTTTCACCCTTCGTTTTCTAATAGCTGAACTTTTTACCATCGGCTTGTACTTCAAAGGATGCTGTCGTAAGATTACCCGGCCGTCCGGCGTGGTGGCATTATTAGCCGTCTCGATGTTCCTAATGTTAATTTCGTATAGGGTGTTAGGTATGCAGGATGCCTAAATGGGGCCTGAGAACGACGGAGAATCAATTTCAACTACTGCTTCTGGTACGTTCAAACACGTTGGGTCTCGCGCGTTGAGTTTTCTCGCGCCTTCCGTATGCTTCAATTGGATAGAATGAGTGCTTCGCGATGGGCATAGTGCAGCTAGTGTCCCGAAGCAGGATCCCGGACTGTGCTTGAAAAATTCCTCTGGACGCTGGCGCCCCCTCCAGCTCGGCTGTCGGGTTGTTGCCATCCGGAGACTATAGCGTAGCGTGGCATCGTCGACACTTCATCATCCCTTCTACTTGACACCTCTTTGGTCAAGTCATGATGCTTGCTGCTTAAAGTGATGCTTGACTCTCATTCTGTGATTGGTTAGAGCAAGCCTCAGCCTAGTGTGCGTGCTTGCGGCGTTTTATGCAGAAGTTACTCTTCTTGCTGACTGCTGGGAACCATGACACTTTGAACAACAGTGCGCTGGTGAATTGCCTTGCTTGCTTTAAAAAGACAGTTTGGTGGCCGTTCTTGTCATCCTGGTATTGAGGGGGCTAGGGAGACTAGTTAACGTGCCACTTTTCCTCCAGGCCTCTTCGCACTTTTTTTAATCGTTGAGCTTCGAGATGATGTTGGACTGTTTTGGCAAGCTGTTCCAGGCTTCTGCAGGCTAATTTTTTACAAAACAGTACTACTTTTTTGTTACAGCTGCTGATAAATTCCTCTACTCCCATCTTCTCACAAAGCAAAGCACACGTTTGCTGTGTTCTAGCCATACCTCTCCAGTTGTCAAGTGCCTAACAAATTGCTCGATCGCCATCTTGTTAAGAAGCAAAGCATACGTTTGCTCCGTTCTGGCAATACCTTGCCAATTGTCGAATCATACTTAAGAGACTAGCAAACTCAAAGTTTGTTCCTAGTTTTGTTGTTTTGAATAGTTAAACTTTTTAAATAGTAATTACTTAAACCTCGGTATACAGATACCCTTATCCAGGAGTAACCTCAGGTTTTCTTCGGGTATTCTTTGAAAGTGATAGAATTCATCATTCTTTACTATGACGAACACACTGGTGCGAGCAGGAAGCGTGACACCATCATTAGCAATACGCAAAGCCCTGTCGCGTCGGTATAGGATGCTACTTCTGATGGTTTCTTTTGTAGGGAAGCTCATGGTGCATTTTTACAAGTCATTGGGACGACTTTCTCGGTGGAGTTTAGGGCTACAGACTACAAGATTACGACGTCATCATAGTGGACAAATCCGTAAGCAGTAACAGGATGCTGACGGTCACGGGCACCAGCTTCCGTGGGTCCCTCCGAGGGGAACCAGGACTTTCCCTTCATCGGGATCATTCACAACCTGGATATGACTGATGGCCAGGTGGCCAATGCGGAGCGGCTACCGCTTATTGAATACCTGCGAGATAACACCGCTGCGCCACCCCGTGATGTCCGTAGGAAAATAGCTTCGTACTGACAACCTGTTCTATTAGCGGAATTACGACGACACTAACGAGAAATTTCTGCTCGTACCGTCAGCACTACGTAAGAAACATTTTAAAGAATACTATGACGAACCTACGGCTGGGCCCTTAGGCATTACCCGCACGTTTGAACTAATTGTCAAGAAGTACTACTGGCAAATTGATGGAATTGTTCAAACAATGTGTGAGAAAATGTCGTGATTACCAGCGCCGGAATTCACCACAGCTAAAATCAGCAGCCTACTTCATCGGCAGACCCCTCCCCCCGACGGGCTCTTTTGGCAAATCTGAAGCAATATACTTGGCTCATTCCCCATGCCAGTTTCGGGGAAAGTGCATAACCATGGCAACCTATTACTGAATGCGCTACTCCGAGACGAAGGCCCTTCCCCGTGGATCCGCTGCGGAGGTCGCTATTTTTTTTTCTGCGCAACATCGTCCTTCGCCAAGGTGCGCACGCCGTCGTATTGACCTCAAGACGCACCTTTTGCACAGCCGACTTCTTGGAAAACGTTTGACGACTAACCGACAGTACTAACCTCAGAGTGACCGTTTATCACCCCCCAACAAGTGTCCTTACAGAGCGTCTTAACCAAAACTTAGCTGACATGTTGTCTATGTATGTGGACCTGAATCACAGGATAAGGGATGAAATTCTCCCGTATGGAGCATAGGCGTATAACACTACTGGGAAGGAAACGCGCTGATTTATGCCGTTTGAGCGTGTTTTTCGTTGCCCAGTCACGAAACCCCTCGACGCAATCCTCCCTATAGAAAACGGTATGATAACCGGCGCCGACGTTGACGACATCAAACACAGAATGGAAGAGTTCCGTCAGCTCGCAAGATTCCGCATTGGCAAGCAACATTAAACGGACTCCCAACAATATCACTTGCGACGACAAACTGTGGATTACTCACCCAGTGACGTCGTTTGGGTATGGGCGCCTATTCGCCGCAACAGGCTTTTGTAGGAGCTACGTCAGCGCTACTTAAGCCCCTATAAAGTTATCTTCCGTGTGTCAGACATGATGTACGAGGTGGTACCATAGTGAGGCACCTTTGTCTCAGCAAGGGCGGCCATGTGCTCAAGTCGTTCACATGGTGCGCCTTAAACCGTACCATCTCCGCTCATTTCACACTCCCAATTGACCTGCTCTGCATGCACATTTTTTCACTTGTTTCCATACCCGGCTTGCAGACCTGCATTTCCTCCCTAAATTTATTATCTTCCCTATTTTCATTCGTGCTCATAATATCGGGATGATGGCCACCTCGAGGAAAAATAATGCAACAAACGTTGTACTCCTTTTTGAACTTGCGTCTTGGGCTGAAACTGACGTCGGGCATCACCAAACAATTAGCAGGCAAGGAAGCAAATTGCCCGACGCGGTACGGGTGGGAAAGAAAGAGGGCGACGGTCCAGCTCCGAATCAACGAGCTGTGCATCATCTGGGGGCACATGTTTGCCAGGGAAATAAACCTTAATCATCTCCTCATTCGTAACCATCGTTATATATTATGATAGAAAATTACAGCGAGCATTGCATTATATTCATGAAAATATTCCGTACTATCATGGCGATAGATGATGGTGCAGTGCAACACATAAAAATAAGAAATTGCTTAAATGTGTTTTGCTACCCTAATGTTGGAGGTAATCTAATCATGCCATATCAATAATATGGGCAGGAGCAACAAGAACATCTTCTTATTCTCTATCTTGTACAAAATTCCAAAACGCCCAATTTATGCAGGAACAATAAATAGGTTATTGGACCCTATTTCAGGGTTAGTAAAATCTGGCGAAATTTTGACTATACGTTGGTGTCTAATCATGTCTCCAATCAGTCAACGCTGGACTCCACCCTCTGGGACGCTTGACCTGAGGTGGCAGCACCGTAGTACGCCGAGTAGCAGGCTCACGAATCGCCGCTGTAGTTGTCGTGGGACAGGGACTCGGAAAAAATCCCCGAAGAAACAACTACTCTAAAGGCAGCTGTCGTTCCTTCTGGACAGCAACTCGAAATGCAACCCGGTCAATTTAGGTCCTTAGAGTGGCCACTTATTCCCTCCCTGTGGCGGTTAGTGACCATTACCAAATATTACTAAAGTTGATCACCAAGGATTCTTTCCCGAAGCTACCCTGGGCCCTCTGTAGCACTCGCAGCATGCTCCGTATGCTACCACCGCTGCGTTGCCCTTTCTTCTACACAAATCCCATCTTGCCGGTGTCGTATGCTACGACAGTCACTGCAGGCGTAGTGTACATTTAGGTCATAAGGAATGTCCTGATAGAATGATTGCTATTATAACGACGCCTTCATGAGAGTGGTGCATATTGGTGAAATGGTTTTTGTTATAGCCAGCAACTACGGTATACTTAAATTTAGCCTATGATGTTGCGCGCCTGTAACAACGTCTTTGTGAAATCTGATACGGGCGCATTCCAGTTCCTTATTAATTATCAAGTCATTCTAGCACATTGAGGGTAAAGACGACCTAATGTAAAGGCTCCTCGCCATTCATGTGATCAGTTCCTTCGACCACAGTGAACGCCACGGCCTAAAAAAACCAAACGTTTTGCGTTCCTAATACCAAGTTAATAATAACATCAGCTGTGAAGGCTGCGTTTTGGAAAAAATTTAAAAAGCAAGTAGTCCATTTTTGCTCACAATGTGGCAGTGCACCATACACAAGCCAACAATTTTTGTAATGTGCTGTCGCAATTTCTGCTGAATAACCTTACTGCGAAGATGTAATAAATTGAGCAAATCACTCTACAAAATTGTCTTTACATAACCTTTTAAAATGCCTTTCCGACATTGCCCGTAGGACGCCAAAATTCTCGGATTTCCTTCAGAAAATGTTTTCCTAAAGTCACTTAGTAAACTTGTTGTTTCTGGCACATTTCCTCAGCAGCACCTTGTACTTAGAATAAAAGTGATCATTCACATATGTTGGCTCATTAGACTCCAAACAGCGCAGGCGTTCTGAGCCGCTCATGCCACAACTTTCCTGGAAATAAACTTTGTAATAGTGCTCAGTTTGTTCTTATCTTTTGTATAGACATCGTGAATATCGTCACAGTGCAAAGCATATTTTCGTCTTCAAACCGTTACAGGCGATTATTTAAAAACTGCTTCATTTCAAAAAAAATTTTTGTTGTCTGCCACAGCAGATGTTGAGTTTATTCCTGGGTCTAGCCCTTTCCAATTTTGTTAGAACCCTGGAAAAACTGGTGTATTGTTGAGACAATACGTTTCATAGAAGATGGTGATGTACTGCTTGTTATCGAGTTCCGCACCAGTGCAACGTTTTCGCATGTCTGATGTACCTTATTTTCTACTTCCATACCGGTATTTTCCTCGCTCTGCTTTCCGGATTATGTTGTATTTTCCAGATAGTTTGGGCGTACACACATTCTCTTCAAATTTTTTGTGATGCTATTACCAACTCGTGTTTATTCGCCCCCTTCTCAGCTCACGTGATCCTGTAGCAGTCGCAAATAAATAAAAGTAAATCTAAAACAAACAAAAAATAACAACCAGCTAACATGAACGTTTTTTCCGGCAGCCAGTCCTTGGCAGCATGAGCCACACGTTGGTTTCCAAGTCATTACTGCGTCTGCACTGCGTCAACTGTATTAGGGCGAAGCTCCTCTTGCTCGGGCCCTGTCCCATCCCTCGTTGCTGCTCGTTGCTGCACGTCACCACGATGATGATTGCGGCAGGATCCTTCTAGGGATTGGCCAACCAAAGTTTGGCCGAAGAGGTCATATCGTTCAACGTGTTCGTTGCTACCCAACAAGGAGGAGAGGAAGAAAAAAAGGTTGTCGTTCGTCGCCTGCGAGCTCAAGACACCTACCGGGGGTACGCGACACAAGACGCTCTGCAGAAGGCGACGACAGAGGTGGCTAAAATGGCACACACCCAATCCGCCAACTTACCAAAGGAGATTCTCATCGTCCTTAACAAGCCCTACATAATCACCAAAAACATCGATGTCGTCGACTGGCTTGTCAACGAAGAGGTGGGAAGTCTCAAGCTTTGCGATCCAGGAGTGGTGGTCTTCACGTGGCGGTGCTCGGTTTCAATCCCACGACTCTCTGGCCGCGACGAGAGGTACTTGGCGTAATTCCCACTATGCTACAAACCGACACGCGAGCATGGCTACGAACGCGCCTTATGTCCTTCACTTATTCAGATGGTGCGCGCTGTCAAGAAGACATATAACAATGTTTCACGGTTTCATCGATAAGCATTTTAGCTTCGCCCCTCTCATCATCATTCACTCGGTGGAGATCGCGGTATTCTTTATTTTTGTCACGTCTCAGTAACGTACATTCCGTATGCTTCCATGAGTGCTCTCTTCTGGATTGTTTTGTTTATTGCCGAAAAGTCGCCACGCATATTTTGGAAGGCAATCTAAACTGATATTTTGTCATGAAGATAAAACAAACCGCCCTGTGTCGAGAGTTCAAAAGCATGTTGAGAGTTCGAAGGTGTCCTAATTACTTCGCAGTCCTCCACTACTCGCGCTTCATAGAATAGGTGTAGCGGCACGTCTAAATAACCTGTGGCTCTACCATCGTCATTGTAATCCTTAGCCACACAATCATCATCATGGATGCCTGGCCAGGGTCATCAGTTCCACGCGCTGCACACGAGATCGAGAGAGGGAGAGAATAAACTTAATTTGGGGCTGAATGGTGCAAGATGGTGAGAGCACCGGTGGGGGTGTCCGCTAGTCCGGGATGCCCTGATCCTTTCTGGCGGCTCGTGCCCTCTCTATCAGCATGCGCTGCGTCGAGAGGTCCGAACTGGACAGCAGGTCCGCGCACTGCTCGTACGTGGGACGGGGATCGGTTGCGAGGGATGGGGATTGTTGTCACTCCCAGACCAGATGGTACATGCTGCCTGCCTGGGGGCAAACCTAGAAGGTACTATATTACTGGGTGGGGTATATATGGTGGAGGAGGGTACAGTGCGGGTAGGAGTTGGTCTGTAGCCGGCGGAGTGTGGTCGCTTTGGCTCTGGAGAGGTAGATGTTAGCTGGAGAGAACCGTTGATGCTCGTGTCTGAAGTGGGCGACAATGTCCGCGTAGGCATTCAGTGTGTTTGGGGCCTTCTGCGTGTCTTGGCTCTTTAGAAAAATGTCCCGGAGGGTGTGTGCTCGGGCAGCGGCATGTGCCGCCTCATTTCCGTCGGCAGACTCGTGTCCAGGGGCCCAAACAACATGAATGTCGGGAAGCTGCCGGATGGCATGAAGAATCTTGAGGGCGAAAGGTGATATGCGGCCAAGCTTGTGGTTACGGCATGCTACTTGCGAGTCCGTAATGACTGTAACGTATTCGCTGTTTCTTGTGGCAGCTAGGGCGATGGCGGTTTCCTCAGTTGCGTTTGTAGAGGGGGTGGTTATTGTGGTGGCTGTGACTTCGGTTCCCTGGTGGTCTATAACCGTGCCTCGTTGGCCTGGTTTACGGGTGTAGCGTGCGGCGTCAATGTAGCGTGTCGAAGGGTTCCCCGCGTGCTTCTTTCTAACCACATCGACCCGTGCTGTTCAGCTTGCTTTGTTGTAAAGGGGTGCATATTCCATGGCACGGGAGCTACACGAATGTGTCAACGGGTGTGGAGCGGGACACGTTGGGGCTGGTTTCTTTTGGGCGGAACCGGGTATCCGAGGCGTTCAAAGGTGTCTCGTCCAGTGGGTGTCAGCTTGAGACGGGCGATTTGGGAACAACTATGAGCTTTGTGCACCTCTTCCAAAGTACCCCTATTTGAAGCAACTTGCGCGTGGATGTTGAGGGGGCAGGCGTAGGGCAAATTTATAGGCTTGGCAGATAAAAGTATTGAGTTTTTTGTTTTCGACAGATTTGAGAGCCAGGTATGGTGTGCCGGAATTCAGACGACTTATCAGTATTGCTTGCGTTATTCTCAGGGTGTCCTTCTGAAGACCGTTGCGGGGGTCGGCGATGCGTCGCACAAGGTGCATTAGTTGTGTGAGGGTGTGTTTTAATGCATGTAAGGTTTGAGAGCCGCTTCCAATAATTGGGTATGCTGAGACCGAGTATACGGAGGTGTGGGACTGTGAGTACTACTTGGTTGTTGATCGCTAACTCCAGATCGGGGATTGGGTCTGTTCGTCTCTTGTGTGGGCACAGAGCGTGAGTAGGGCGGATTTTTGTGGGGCACATTCTCGTCCACGAGCAAGGAGGTGTGTTTGAGTGACGTTTATTGCTTCCTGAAGTGCGTCTTGTTGGGCTCCGGTGCAGCTGGTGGCGACCCACAAGGAGAAGTCATGAGCGTTAGGGGCATGGCGTAAATTGGAGATTGCTGAGAGGAGCGGCGGCAGATCTGTCATAGAGAAGTTGAATAGCAATGGTGAAACGACGGATTTATGTGGGGTTCACTTGGGCGCCATTGGGAATGAGTCGGAATGGAGATGCGAAATGCCTATCGTTCCCGTGCGGTTTCTTAGAAAGCAAGCGATGTAGAAAAATGTACGTTCGCCGCAGTTGGTGAAGGCAAGACCTTGCAAGATAGTATGGTGTGTTACGTTATCAAATGCCCCTTTTTTGTCTAGGGCTAGTACTGATTTTTTGCTTTGATTGTTCAGGCTATCCAAAACGTCATCTTTAATTTGAAGTAGGATGTCCTGTGCAAATGAGTAGGGGGCGAAAGCCGTACATTGTATGTGGAAAGTACGCATCCTCTTCGATGTGGGGTGATAGTCTCTTGCGCACCTTGGGCTCCAACAGTTTTCCGACACACGAAGTGAGAGAGATGCGGCAGAGGTTCTTTGTAATGAGTGGTTTGTTGGGCTTGGGTATGGGGGTTATTTCGGCGTGCTTCCAATGTGGGGGGAGGGATCGAGCCTACCAATGGGAGTTGAAAAATTCCGAAAGCTTCTCAAGGGCAACGTAATCAAGGTTGCGGATGTGCTTGTTAGGTATCCGGTCTTTTTCTGTGGCTGTGTTGTGGGTTAGATGGTGAACATCTGCTACGATCCGCCATGATAAAAGGTGCGTCCGCGTTTGGATTAGGTTTTCCAGCGTATCATGGAAGTGTCATTATAGTAGGGGAACTGAGTGCTCGAAGCGGTTGCTGAACCTCTCGCAATAAATCTGATTCTGTACCCTGGTAATTATGTATCAGGCGCTTCAGATGGTGTAGCGTGGTGGAATTTAATTCCTTGCTGACTAATAAAGATAGGAGTGAGAACCCGGTGCGGCGGGGGCCGAGCGTGCCTTGAAGCTGGTTACAGAAGTCAGTCTAGTTTTCTTGGCTAGGTTATTTAGCGTACGCATCTGCCTCTGCTGTGACTTGAGCGATGCAGATGCGAAGTTTCTTATTTGTTCTGTTTTTCCCCCTTCGAAGCAGGCCTTGTCGGGCATCCCAATGATGGAGCACGTATGCGTCAGTGGCTGGGGTTTCTTGGGTTATGGCAATTTTTTTCGTGTCCTTCGTGGCCGTGTGCAGTAACCGTTGGACCCAGTCATCCTGGTTAGTTATGGAGTCCGCAGGGATGTCATCTCAAAAGTATTTCTAATTAGTGATTCTGACGGTGCCGATGCGTTGACTGGCTTGTCTTCCATGCGAAATCTCCTGTTGTATAACATGGTGATCGCGACCGAGTGTCTCGTCAAGTCGCGTGCACGTGGCACTCTTAATATATTTATGTTAAGGTGAGGTCAGGGGTGGTGTCTCTGGAGGTGCTGTTGCCAATTCCTGTCGGGAGATCGGGGATGTTCGCAAAATGCGGAAGGTTCTGGAGTATTGCATCATATGGTACGTTGCCTCTCTTGGTGTCTTTTAGGTATCCCCACGCCTTATGTTGGGCATTGAAGTCGACAAGGACGAATAATGTTTGTGTGCGCGTTCGCTGCCGGTCGGTTTTAAGGTGTTTGTCGATGCCGGTAAGGGGTTTGTTTATAGGGCTGTATTTGTTAAGTACAAATAGACTGGCTTCACTTTTCTTGCGTGGAATTAAGTTCTACGAACGCGTAGTCGATCTCAGTTGGCAAAGTGTGAGATTGGGCTGTTTCGCTTGACTGTACCGGGATAGCTGTGCGGGAGCTAATGCCGGTAACATGTGTGTTGCAGCCACGAAGAGTAACGGTGTCAGAGTCTGTTTCTTGCATGGCGATTACGTCAGGTTTGTGCTGTTGCGTGTAGAGGGTTAGTGTATAGTACTTTTTGCGGCAGGAACGACAGTTTCATTGCCACAGGGTGAGCGTGGATGCGGGGTTGCCTTTTCTGTTACATATCATGGTCGGATTGGAGGGTCGATGATGTTTCCCCCAGTTCGGGGGTAAATGCCGCCTCATGGGCTTCTTTCGCGCTTTTCTAGCTTTCCTAGTTTCCTCCAGCAAATGTAGGCTTCAATCCAAGGTATTAAGGCTTTCGTCGAGGCGTTTGCCAATGCCGCGTATGAGGCGCACTATGTGGCGGAAATCGACTGATGAGGGTGCAGCAGCATTCGGGATGGCATATAAGGGCTCTAAGTTTCTACTGGCGAATGAGGTGACTGAGATCAAGAATCCTGTTTCTGAGTTTCTCTCTGATAGGGGAGTTGGGTTGCTTAGTGATTGCTGCTGAGTTATTTGTTCCATTTGAGCGAGGATGCGATTTTCATGCGATTTTGTTGCCCGGTGAGCACGCAAGCAGGATTTTTATTTACTGCGAGGAAGTAGTTGTACCATCGATGTGACAATTCCATTGAAGACATTTCTCGATGCGATTTTCAAGTTTTGGGTGCGTTGTGCTGTCTGTTCGAGCTGTTGTTTCAGCAGAGCATTTTCTGGTTGAAGCGTCTGAATAAGAGTTCCGGGGTGGTGTGATAGGGGGTGGCACGCGCAGAGGATGTGGGGACAGGGGGAAAAGATTTACGAGCAGTGAGTGGTGGTGCAAAAATAGCTGACCAGCTTACTTGGTGAGTGGTGTTCGTTTGGTTGACAGTCTGCATTTGCTGCGGGCTGGCGTTATAATTAAGTGCAGGTAGATGGCTGTTCTGGTTGGAGAATTTGTGCCGTAGTTGGGCGGTGGGTGGTGATGGTCGTAGTTTCTTTTTGCACTCTCTGCTGGCCATGAGGTTATTTAGTCAGCAGAGCAGGCACATGGGTTTGCAGTCATGGTCTGGTTGGGGGTCAGGCGCGGGCATCGCTAGCAGATGGCGACGTCGGGATTGGGACAGACATCTCACAGGACGGCGCAGCTGGGCGGTAGCTCGTCTTCGCCACTCCCACTTCTGGGCAGGCGTACCCTCTCAAATTAAATGTAGGAAGCATCATCAGCCACATCATCTGATACCGCTTCCGACATGTGGTGACCCGGACTTTCTCTACATGTGATGTGATGACCCGCAATTTCCGCGCCTACAATCACCAAAAGGTCTTGTAGAGAATAAAGCACTGCGGACGCCTTTAATAATGACAATATATCATCCTTCCTTTCACCGTTTTGTGGTGTGTTATGTTGCAAGACTAAAAAATAAGCCCCAAATTTAAAGAGAAAATTGGACCTCGCCTATTCACTACCCTAAGGGAGAAAAAATAATTATTATAAAGGCATCGTTCCCGTTGTATAAAAATTTTTCAGCAGAAACTATGTTCCGCTCCTCCTTCCCCGTCATCTGTGCGCAGGGCCGTAGAAGTTCGCAGCAGTCATAGAGGCCGTAAGGTGGCGCGATGGCAATTTCTCGCTCGATCAAGGGCAGCCAAAATGCTGGGTTTGATGCAAAATTGTTCCATTAAAAATAGTGTTGAAGTTGTGGAGTTTTTTTACCTTCAATGGAATTGTCACATCGACGGTACAACTACTTCCTAGCTTTAAATAAAAATCCTGCTTGCGTGCTCACCGTGCAAAAAAGCTTTCACAAGAAAGGAGAAGCCAACGTATTGGGGAAAATTGCTTAGTTGTAACTTTTGAGACAATGACAGCAGCTGTACTCTAAGAATACCAGTAAAATTAATCACAACGTTGCCTCATGAGACCGTGCTCTTTATTTAAAGCAATGAAATTGCTTTAAATAAAGAGCATCACAGAACATCGGAGCACCTGTCACTCAACGGTATACCGAACTATCTTGCTCTTTTAAAAGTTTTTGTTCGTATTTAATGCCACGATTTAACGACGCCCTTCTCTGTCAACTATTTTCAGTTCCCACTTTTCAGTGTGTTTTGATTTTGAAGAAATCTGATACTAGGATTCAGGGGTCACACGCATACTACTGTGCTGCCGGACACCACAATTTTTCCTAAAATATTCTGGCTTTATGGCGAAAGTCGTATAACGGTTTAATACAGAATCTGAAATAATAAATATTCAGTTGTTTTCCGAAACAGACCATTGCGCGGGCAGCCTCCACGTGCGGGATTCCAGCCTGACCCGTATCTAGCAGTGCCAGCAACCGTAGGGGCAACGTGGGGAGTGCATAGACTGCGTTTTGTATTTCGTGCCATGGTCTTCTCACTTTTTTATATGCCCTGTAATTATTTATTTGCTAGTGTTTGTGCCCATTGGCAGAAAAAGTTTTTATTCCAAAGTACCCGAAAGCAAATTTTCTATGTTATTTTAATCATTAACGAATTTTTGGCAGTCGTGAAATATGGTTTGGTTTTTGTTTGTTTTGGCTTCAGTTTTCGAATTTCTGTCTTGGTCTTGGCTCAGACGCACACTAGTAGAATAGTGTTAGCTTATGGCCAGTCATCCAAAAGGTCAATACCCATAATGGGTGAGTGTTTCTTTCTTTTATTGATCTGGCGGCATATTTTATTGTTTTGGTTGCGAGGGTTACTTTTTAGTCTAATAAAACAAAAAAGAACGTTGCCGGTTTTATGGTTCGGAATAAAAGAATATCTTTATATGCAATATACAATAATTTCCCCCACCAGAACTGCAAATTTTCAGAGCCGGATCACCTAGAAAAAATAGTTATGGCGCACCAACAGATAATTTAAAACCAGATTTAGGAAAGCGATTTCCAGGGAAAAATATTTTGGAAGCCCACGAGCCATCTTTTTTTTCTACATTACCAACGGGTTTGAAACAGTAACCGTGTTATTATTGGCGCCGCTTATCCAGTTCACCGTAGCTTTCGCAGTACTCATTGTAATCCCCATGATGTCTACAGGAGACCCTAAACGGGCTCTGAAATGCATTTTGAGAAAACTAAATGAACTGTCGCGATCGTTATGTTAGATAATAAACGTCGTCTCAGACTAGTATAACATTTTTACGTGCAGCGGAAAGCTCATAATTTCGTTGCAAACTTTGTTCTCACATTCCCATCATTTCGTAATTTTTTTTCGGAAACGCAAGCTTCTGCGTACGTTATCAAGTCTCCCATGCCTGTCAAGAAAAAGATATCTTCCAATTGTACGTGTTTTTCTCCCACTTCCAACGTATAGAAGCGTCGTCTGCAAAGCATCACGGCTCACCGCGATGCTTTTGGTTCATTACGGTTTCCTGCAGAAAACGTAACGCTGTTGTGTTCGTCCATATTTATATTTTTACTCTATTATCACGCTTCTCATTACGGTGCGTTGGCTAGTCCGAACGGCGATTACACGACGGCGGCGACGCCATCTTCCGAGTTGGTAACCGGCTTGTCACACGATTCTGACGTCGACGCGAACACAAGCCGCCTAGTGTGACTGGCTCGCCGACCGAATACTCCGATGATGACCGATCGGCCGCATCGTGAATCGATGGATAAGCGCAGACTGCACCCCGACAGCAATAGTACTGTAATGAATGCGGCTGTGTCTTGTTAGTTCCTAGAGTGCGATAAGCACGCTAACCCAAACAGCATTGGCCAAAGACCAAAACTTGACATTCCATGGGAATGCTTTGGCATTCGAGCTATCGGACACCCACCACTACATCAGGTAAAATGTTGGTCGGGAACCAAGCAAACGGTGACGGGAAGCAGCGTCACACAAAAAGTGCATCCACGGAGAAGCTTTAGCAAGCGATAAAAGCAAGCGGCCAGCCAGGCGTGCCTGTCGCGTTTCAACACGCCTTTCAGAGGTAAACTACCAACAGCGCAACAAAAAGTAGTTGCCAACCGGTTTAGGGCACTGCATTGCACAACAAAGTCTATTTAAACCAGACAGCAGGGTATTTAAATGAAGTGCGAGATTTTATTACGCTCTTTAGGCGCGGGACATTTGTGTGCCCTAACGCAACGTTGCCCGGCGCACTTTCAGCGTTTGTACCCTTCTGCTCTTTCTTTGTCTTAAATTTGTCGCTGTCTCGGGTCTCTGTTTTTTCGGCATTTAAATCACCGTTCCACTCCTGTCCGTGCCTAAGATGGTGTTTAGCTTGCGCTCGTTCCTGTTTAAAGTTGCGATGTTTTTAAACTTTAGGAAAACTACGTGTTGTTGTGGTTTCTTGCAAACAAGTAAGGTGGTGGTATACTGCGCGTCTGTTTGTGTGACTCCAATTCTACGTATCTTCATGTGGCGCTCCGCAACCGTTGTCAAAGTCTCCCCACCACCTACCCGAGGTTTTTAATTCTTTGCAGTGCTTTTCGCAGCCATTGGGCTTGTGACAGCGGCAGCGGAAATCGGGACCGTCCGCCTCGCGGCCTACAGAGATGTGGGCCGTGATTCCGTGCCGTACCTCTTTGCTCGTCAAGAAAGCCAGGCGTCGTGAGAGTGCCGTATTCTCTCAACAACGCGCCCTGAGACAGCGCACGCGTCTAGCGGGTGCTGGTTAAGTGCTTGATTAGGGCGAATTACGCTCTAAGAAAAGTTGGCAATCCAAGAAAATAGTATGCGAAGAACCACGATGGTGGGAGGGAGAAATCGCCGCACGAGAGAAGGCGCAAGCAGGCGATCGAGTACTGAAGTTTCCCGATGCCCGATTGTGTTGTCGGGTTTCAAGAGTACCGTAAGCAAAAACAACGGAATCTTAGGTGGGGGGACGGAGGGGTGAATTCGTGACTTAAAGGGACACTGAAGAGATTTGTAAATATTGCGGGATTACTAGCGCCAATTGTAGTCCGGATTCCACAGGCCATGTTTCAACCACTCTGGGTGCGTTTACGCGCACCTATTTAGTACAAACATCAATAAGAAAATTCGGTCCTCGCCTCTGCACCATTGCTCATTTTCTGTGGCGTTTTCTTATAATATCAGCAGGAGATGACTTGGCTTCATTGCGCTACAGCACCGCTCGCCGACCTTCCGAGAAAGTCAGTCGGCTGAACGTTTAAGGTACAGCGTTTAGCCCTCTGGCCGCCGACGCATCGTCGCAATATGTTCGCTAAGTTAACACTAAGCCACGACACGCTTGTGAATGGAAGAATGTGCGTTTCTTTATATTTGTTAGTTTGTACACTGTTCATCATTCATCACCAGCCTTTCTACACCCACTGCAAGGCAAAGGCCTCTCCCATTAATCTTCAATTACCCCGGTCCTGTGCCAACGGTGACCAATTTATTCCTGCAAACTTCTTAATCTCCTCTGCCCATCTATCTTTTTACCGCCCCCTGCCTCGCTTGCCTTCTCTGGGGATCCACTCTGTTGCCATAATAAAGAGCGATTATCTTGCCTTCGCATTGCATGCCCTGCCCACGTCCATTGCTTCTTCCTAATTTCTACTCATATGTCGATAACACGCGTTTCTTCTCTGAACCACTCCGCTCTCTTCTTGTCCCTAATGTTACAGTTGTCATCTTTCATTCCATTGCGCGCTGAGGCGTCCTCAATTTTAGTTGAACGCTCTTAGTGAGCCTCCAAGTTTGTGCCCCTTAGGTGAGTACCGGTAAGATGCAGCCATCGTACACTTTCTTCTTTAGGAATAATGGTAGGCGCCAGTCATTATCTGAGGATTCCTCCCGAATGCACTCCGCCCCATTCTTGTTCTTCTAATGATGTCAGCCTCATGGTTGGGATCCAGGATCACAACTACGCCTAAGTAGATATACTCGGTTACCACTTCCACGGCCTCCCCACTTATCTCAATCCGCTCTGGTGTATCAAAGTTACTATCATTACAATATTTTCTGCATATTAATTTTAAGGCGCATGGTTCTACTCTGTTCCTCTCGTGCGGTAAGCATGCTTTGCGATTCCTCCCCCGAATTACTTAACATGACAATGTCATCAGCAAATCTGAGGTTACTGAGGTATTCTCCATGAACCCTTACTCCCACCTGTTCCCAAACCAATGTTCTGAATACTTCTTGTAAACATGCTGGGAATAACATCGGAGAGATCGTGTCTCCTTGCCTGACGCCCTTTCTATAGGTATTTCACTTCTCTCCTTATGGAGGATGATGATAGCTGTAGAGCCACTGTAATTATCCTCAAGAACTGTTACATAATCCTCGTCTACACCCCGGTCCTCTAATGACTGAATGTCTGCCGAGGGTTCTATCGAATCCAATGCTTTCTCATAGTATATGAAGGCTATATATACGGGTTCAGTGTACTCTGCCCACTTCTATATCCCCTGATTGATAGTGTGAATATTGTTCTTTACGTTGACTGAAATAAAATGTGGTGGAAATTCTCCTTGCGATTACCTTGGCAAGTACCTTGTAGACGACTTACAGTAAGCTGATCGTTCTGTAATTTTTCAAGTCCTTTATGTCACCTTTCTTATGGATTATGTCACTTCCCGTTCTTAAGTCACCTTCCATTAATACGCCAATTGTACACTGTTTCAAGCTCCGAGTCCAGGTCACTACACACAAGCGCACATGTGGCGCTTCGGATACTGGTACCCTAGTAGGAAAGTCGAAGGCCAGTCGAAGGCGGGAGCAGTGAGCGAAGCCAGTATGGGTATAAGGAAATAAAATCAACCCAACCTTTTACCCTAATGCGTTAAGCTAGGGAGGAGGAAGCATTTTTTTTTGCGCTGGGTGACAAGCCCAGCGGTAAGCAGCATGACTACCCATCTGCGAACGCTTTTCCGTGTAAGAAATAAAACTGGTGGACGTGAGATATTGTGGAAATTTGAAGGACGCTTACTGCACGAGTGCTATACAATAAATAGTAACCTAAGCTCCTTAAAACGCTCAAACGAAATAAAAGGGTAAACTGGTTATACATTATATATCTCATATTTCCGCCGTCGACAGCGCTCAACCGTGGCTAAGCGGTCTCAAGCGCGAGGTATGGATTTTGCAAGACGCTAGTTCGAATACCCAAGGGTACTTTCCTTGTAAGTTGATTTCTGTTTTCCGCCGATGTTTTCTATACGGAGTATCCTATTTTGGGCCATAACATTCCTACTCCATGAGTGAGTTCGCAGAAGGCGTGCAGACTGACACTGACGCGCTATACAGTTCTGGTTGGCGTGCGGTGGCCAAAAGCACTGAGTCTTGCGGGCAGTAGGCAGAGGCCAGAATCAGCAGACCCTCGGACTGGTGCGAACATGGTTTTTACGATACAGGCATGAATCACGCAAGCTCCAAAATATGGGGGGAAAAGCGCATGGCCTTTTAGCGTCTGAGGTCACGCGGAGGGCGTTTATCCACTGCATAGGCTTCGGCTAGTGATTGCTACAATTCCAAGCCGTCCCGGGAGGCTTATCTTAATCCTTTTACAGACACAACATGGCAGAAGCGCGGTGTGACGATTATTGAGTTGTCGAGAACGCCCATCAGATAACGTCGGAGATCAAGCATGTTGCTTTAAAAACAAAAACCGAAACTTGTTTGAATGCTAATCATGCGCATCGTCCAATAACGGTGCACATCCTCCCGTCGTCACAGCATTTGGTTGGTGCCGCCACCAGACACCGTGCATGGCAGTTTTTCTTTTTTTGAGCTTTATAAAGCAATTACGGACTTCTCAACCGGATAAAGGATGAAAAGCGTGTTAATTTGAGCCAGTGTCCGTTTAAGGCTCCAGCTTCAAATTCTGATTATGTGAGGAACGGATTTCTGAAATGCACTTATGTTTTTTCTACAACGCACCATTGTGTTGCGGTCATAAACGCGACACCAAAAAGTAACTGGCACTATTTCCAGTACTGTACGTCTGAGAGCGAGTGTTAACAAGCTGGAAGTTTGGGTTAAATATTTTCACAGCCGCATGTGTTGAGCGTGTCAAATACTACTGTATTCGAAGAATACTGCTGTTAAACTACACATTTTCTTCAAGGCTGATAGGTTCGTTATTGCAAAAAAAGACTACATCTACCGGACGTTTTCTGTTTTGTAAGCATCTGAAGTTGCTAAACTTAGCAGGAATACATTGGCACAGTATGAGCGTTTTTTCGGTCTACTATTTTGTGTTTTGATTTCATCTTGGAGATTTTAGTGAAAAACATCATTTTCTATTCTCGCAATTGTTGGCCAGGTGTCTTGTGGGAAATAAAGTTGTGACGAACGTAATAGAAGAAAAAGCAAAAAAATTCACAGCATATCCACGGGGTGAATGATGATGAGTGGGCGAACCTCCTGAGGGGAAATCATCGGTCAAACCGTGACTCTTCAGTGAAAGTTCGCCCACTACATCTGTGTCCGAACGTAACGTCTAGAAAGTCTCCCTTAAACCGCGCGTCGGCACCTTGGGGCTGAGCTCGCCTGATGCGTTTTGCAGACGCCTCACGAGCTCTCACTGTATCGGGGTCTGCCTGCCGATACGCGTGCTTTCTCGCCGCTTCCCGTTCTCTGACGTTTTGGAGATCCTCTTCGCGCTGCAGCCGTGCCGCTTCGCATACGGCAGGGTCCTCGCGCCGTTGCCGTGACGCTTGGGCCTCTCGTTCTCGAACGCTGAGATCATGGCGGCGTCGTCGCGCAGCCAGACGACACGCTTCGGCCTCCCGCTCTCGTACGGCAGGATCTGGCGGCGGCGTCGCGCAGCTTCACGGAGCGCTTCTGCCTTGCGGGCTCGCACATCTGCAGCCTTATCCATCGGGCGACTCCGAGCGCGCGCCAACAGCGAACGGATTTTATTACAACGCTCCCCGCCATCTAGTAAACAATCCAAGAACTAAACTAGAGGTAGCCACGCCATCTAGTAAACAATCCAAGAGCATCTTTTCATCATATACAAGTACCGCCATCTAGTAAACAATCCAAGAACTAAACTAGAGGTAGCCACGCCATCTAGTAAACAATCCAAGCACTAAACTAGAGGTGGCTACATACATACGTCGAGAATGGACAGACCCACGCCCTAAGGAGCTTCGCCCCTAAAAGAGCAGGCGTGTTCTGGTGCTTGTTTTAGGGAAATTACGTAATATATTCAATGAGAATTCGTTTATTTTTCCTAGTAAAGTTATTCAATTGCTACAAATAAGTGCAAGGACCCTCGAAGCAATTGTCAAGCGCATTCATCTTAGCCTGTGAATTTGAAGCTTTGAAACTAATTTCTATTATAATGCTTGGCGTAGCCCCGTTCAAATATTATTTTTAATGCCACAAGTTCAAGTGATGATCAAATTGACTTGAGGTACAAAAGTTTTTCAAGTCGTCGCGTAGACACGTGAAAAACGCCTTCACTTTAAAGCAGGGGAAATATTGTTCGGACACTTGCCTAATGCATGCCGTTATCATTTTTGTCAGTGACTATTCTACAAATTGTAAGTTGTGTGATTTTTGTTTTATACATGCCATTGCACAGTAACATGTTTATTGCGTGCATTAAAATATTTTATCGCTTGCACAAGTAATTTTCTGTATAGTGGCATGTATAAAAAAACATGCCGCGAGGTAACTCATAGAACCGGAAGGGTGATATTGATTCAACTGAAAGCCAAAACTGTGCATGAACATAGCATGACGTTCAGGGACAGGCATTATCAAAGCAACATGCTTTGCCAAGCATTGTCTAATATTGATCTTCCACATCTTGGCCGGTTGTTCGCTTGTCACCTTTCCCAAACACCAACCGAAAATGGCGGCAGAGGAAGGCCAAGCTCGGACACATTGGCACTCATGATTTGCCATGCTTGGGCTTGACACGTTGCGCTACTTGGGAAAGTTCATGAAGCTCCTACAGCTGAACACATGCGATCCGCAATGTGGCTTACGACGATCAATTCGTTCGCTTTGGCGACAATTCCTTTCCCAGAGTTGCAAACAGCATTTCATGTGCGACCAGCAACCCTGGTAAAAAAATAAGCTGAGTAGTAGCAGAAGAGTTACGGAAGGTTTACGAGGCAACAAGGGATCAATATCAACCGAAGCTTTGAGCGTAAAGCGTAAAAAAAGGATGGCGCGCTTTTCGTCCAGGGCAACATCGCAGTCGCAGCAGGAACAGTACTTTCGCTGGATGACAGCTATGGTAGGGGTTTTTTGAAACCTAACTCCACAACTGCTATTGTAGAAATGTTTATTTAACCATTCAGTAATACTTGAAATCAAGTCCAAACGTTGATCTGACAGAATGGTTAATTATCAGTGTAGTGTGGATGTTATTTCAGCATCGTCTCCAATTATTTCGTGGCGCTGTTAACTAAAGCCATGCGCCCGCTAAATGATATTCGCTGGCTTATATGTCTGGTAGGGTCTCTCTTTTTTTTATTTCCTTTTAAGGGGCCCGGTTTCCGAATCGTATTGGCGAATACAAATACAAAGCCAAACTTTTTGGGTGAACTGTGGAACGGCCGTATCAAACTTTACTGTATTGTATAGGTAATAGGTAAGATTCGTTCCATTTGAACTCGTGCTTTGTATATATAAAAAGGCAATTGTACACTCAGAGGACGAAATACTGATGTGTGCGTTTTGCAAACTTTGTATGTGAGGTTGTAGCGTAAAGACATTTACCTCCCATCAACTTAAACAATACAGGCTTGGCTGGGTGAGGGAGGGAGAATATGGAGCCGCGGCCGGGAACCAAAGCCTACATGTATCGCAACTGGCAGCCCTGAGCACGTAAAAAACAAACGAAGGGCCTTTATAAAGAAAAAAAAGACTCCCGGCCATCAGGAGAAAAGGCAATGGTGGAATAATTGTTTTGTGCAATTATATTGTCACGAAGCCAAGGACGACGCAGTTGTCAAGCTGGAGAAACAAGTTTATTGGAGCGAACTTGTGCTCCCCTAACAACTCAAAGGAATACAGAGGCGGCGAAGCAGCGGTCAACAAAGTGACTTGCGTCAGCGAGCGTCGCAGAATCGAATGCCCCGGCGTCCGCACTGCAGGCTTTTTATCTTTTGGCGCGCGTGGTTCTCGAAACGTCGATTCGCATCGAGAACATAGTAGACCCAAGAAGATTATTCTGGGCTGTTCACGTTAGATCGGAATGCTCTCCCTATCACAACAGATAACACATGCGGCACAGAAAGAAAGAATTGAACACGCGCTTTCCTTGGCGCAGAGATAACACAGACTGGCACAGCCGGGCGGTAAAAGCAAAATACAAATAAACAAACCCAATGTATGGTTCGCGGCATTACCCCCCCTCTAAGAGTGCATCGACCCGATGCTAACATAAGCGACAGTCCGAACAAATGAAAATAAAAGTTCGTCATCGTGCGTAGAAAGGTTTTAAGCGAACCACGTGGACGACTTCAGGCCGCGTGCGTCGTCGTGATGTGCCGGAGTCACCATCGGGGATCACTTCGTAGGTAAGTTGGCCAACACGTCGTAGAATCTGGTAGGGTCCGAAATACCGTCGCAGGAGCTTCTCACTGAGTCCGCGTCGTCGGATGGGAGTCCAAACCCACACACGATCCCCTGGTTGGTACTCGGCGTCTCGGCGTCGGAGGTTGTAGCGGCCCGCATCCACCAGCTGCTGGCCCGTTATACGAACTCGAGCGAGCTGGCGGGCCTCCTCCGCACGTTGAAGATATCCGTGGACGTCGGCGTTGAGGTCGTCGTCTTCTACGTGCGGAAGCATGGCGTCGAGCATCGTAGTCGGCCTTCTACCGTAGACAAGCTCGAACGGCGTCAGCTGCGTCGTCTCCTGGATAGCCGTGTTGTACGCAAACGTGACATACGGGAGAACTTCGTCCCAAGTCTTATGTTCAACGTCAACGTACATTGACAGCATATCTGCGATTGTCTTGTTCAGACGTTCTGTTAGTCCGTTCGTTTGGGGGTGGTACGCGGTCGTTCTCGGTGATCCGTGTTGCTGTAGCGTAATACTCCTTGCATCAGCTCTGCAGTAAATGCCGTTCCGCGGTCTGTGATTAGGACTTCCGGGGCTCCATGTCGTAGCACAACTTGGCTTATAAAGAACTTCGCCACTTCTTGTGCAGTCCCCCTCGGAAGAGCGGCGGTCTCTGCGTAGCGCGTCATGTAGTCTGTCGCTACGACAATCCACTTGTTCTGTGATCGTGACGTAGGGAACGGGCCTAAAAGGTCCATTCCAATCTGTTGAAATGGTCTCGATGGGACGGCGATCGGTTGCAGAAGTCCGGCGGGTCTTGTCGGCGGCGTTTTTCGTCGCTGGCAGTCACGGCAGCTCCGGACGTAGTGGGTGACGTCAGAGGTAAGGCCGGGCCAGTAGTACCTCGCCTTGATTTTTCCAATAGTGCGGGCTGTGCCCAGATGTCCGGAAGACGGGTCGTCGTGGCACGCTTCCAAAATTTCGTCACGAAGGTCCGCGGGGATGACGAGGAGGTAATTCGCTCTTGTTCCGGGGTCCTAGGAACGGCAAGGTCCTAGGAACGGCAACGTTGCATCCCTCGAGGTACTCGATTATGACGCGTAAGTCGGGGTCGGCACGCTGCTGGGCGGCTAGGTCGCTCTCCGTCACGATCCCGAAGACCGCGCTGTCTTCATCAGAGTCTTGTGGTGGGTCGACGGGGGCGCGGGACAGGCAGTCGGCGTCGGAGTGTTTCCTGCCGGATTTATAAACGACGGTAACGTCGAACTCCTGCAGGCGCAAGCTCCACCGCCCAAGACGGCCAGAGGGGTCCTTCAAATTGGCGAGCCAACACAGCGCATGGTGGTCTGTTACAACCTTAAATGGCCTTCCATACACGTATGGGCGAAATTTTGAAATCGCCCATATAATAGCCAGGCACTCTTTCTCAGAGGCAGAATAGTTTTTCTCCTCCTTCGACAGACCACGGCTGGCATAGGCGATTACCCTTTAGCAGCCGCTTTGCTTTTGGACAAGGACGGCACCCAAGCCGATATCACTGGCGTCCGTGTGCATTTCCGTTTCGGCATTTTCGTCGAAATGAGCGAGCACGGGCGGGCTTTGCAGGCGTATTTGCAGCTCGCAGAATGCTTTTTTCTTGGTCGTTTTCCCAGCTGAAAGGGGTGCTATCTTTCGTCAAGCGCGTGAGTGGCTCTGCAATGCGTGCGAAGTTTGCCACGAAGCGCCGGTAGTATGCGCACAGCCCGAGAAATCTTCGCACGCCCTTCTTGTCTTTCGGCATTGGGAAGTTCGCAATCGCTGAAGTCTTTGCCGGGTCAGGTAGGACTCCCGCGGCGTTGACGACGTGGCCCAAGAACTTGAGTTCCCCGTATGCGAAACGGCACTTTTCAGGCTTTAGCGTCAACCCCGACGTACGAATGGCTCGAGTACAGACTCCAACCTTGCAAGGTGTTCGTCGAAAGTCCGGCGAATACCACTACGTCGTCGAGGTATACGAGGCAGGTGTACCACTTAAGGCCAGCTAGCACAGTGTCCATGACTCTTTGAAACGTCGCTGGTGCTGTGCACAGCCCAAACGGCATCACCTTGAACTCGTATAGGCCGTCTGGGTTATAAATGCAGTCTTCTCTCGGTCTCTCTCGTCCACTTCGATTTGCCAGTAGCCGGTCTTCAGGTCCATCGATGAGAAGTACTTCGCGTGGCAGAGGTGGTCGAGGGCGTCGTCGATTAGGGGAAGGGGGGTATACACGTCCTTTTTCGTGATTTTGTTCAGTCGCCGGTAGTCAACGCAAAACCTTAATGTGCCGTCTTTTTTCTTACGAGTACGACGGGCGCAGCCAGGGGCTTTTCGATGGCTGTATAATGTCATCGCTCAGCATGTCGTCGACTTGAGTCCGGATGGCTTCCCGTTCGTGTGAAGAGACGCGGTACGGTGACTGTCTGGTAGGTCGGGCTCCATCTTCGGTTATTATTCGGTGCTTCGCTAGAGGGGTCTGACGTAGTTTGCGCTCGACGAAAACACTTCGCTGTAGCGACGCAGCAAAGCCAATAATTTTTTCCGTTGTTCTTGCGGTAGCGCCGGATTCACGTCGAATGGCTGCGGGAGCTTGAAGGTTTCTACGGGTGTGCGTTCAAAGTCGGCGACTGCGATCACATCACTCGCTTCTTGCGTTTCTTCGAGGAACGCAATTGCAGCCCCCTTGTTTAAATGCTGGTACTCTTCGGTGAAATTAGTGACCAAAACGTGAGATTGGCGTTGCTTAAAGTGCGCAATGCCTCTTGCGACGGAGACGCCGCGGTCGAGAAGCAACCTTCGATCACTCTCTACGATAGCGTCGATGTCAGAAGCAGCATCCTCACAGTAGACGGCGATCATCAAGCTTGCGCGGGGTGGCAGGGTGATGTGATCGTCGGCGATCCTGACAGCAGCACGGTGATCGGGGGGTGGTTGGGGCGTCGTGGAGTGATCGGAGGAAAATGTTATCGACTTGGTCTGCAGATCAATTATTGCGCCGTTGTCCGTCAAAAAGTCAATTCCGAGAATCACGTCGCGGGAGCAGTTAGGCAGAACGACGAACGCCGCAGGGTACGTTGTGCCGTCTATGGTGACGCGCGATGTGCACATTCCACTTGGCGTCACGAGGTGGCCTCCTGCTGTGCGTATGTGCGGACCGTCCCATCTGGTCATAACTTTCTTCAGTTTAGACGCAAATGGTCCGCTCATTACCGAATAGTCGGCTCCCGTGTCTACGAGGGCGACTACGTCAAAGCCGTCGATGGACACCTTGACGTCGGATGCCGCCTCCCTCGAGTTCCGGGTGCGTCGGGGCGTCGCATCTCGGCTTGTGCGTGTTGACGGTCGGGCACTGTGCGTCGTCGTTGTCATCGTCTTCTCAGCGGACGTCTCGTCAGGTCTGGGTCGGGTCGTCGGGATGAGGGCATGTTGTGAGTCACTGTCTTCCGCGAGTCGTTGCGTCGTTGGAGGGTTTTCATTTTTCCGCGATCGTGCAACTTTACCTCCAGAAGTTGCTGCTTTTAGTTTCCCCCGCGTGGGCTGGGGGACCTTCCACGTGAGAACTCAGCATTGCTACGGCGGTTCGGTGACTGGTATGGGTAGGGTGACGGCGAACGGTTGAAACGGGCTGGTCGACGGCTGGTGTTGGACAGGTACTCTTCGATCTCCGATGGGTGCTGGCCAGTTCGGGGGCGGGGTGCGTCGACGGAGAACCCTCGCAAACCGAGCCTCCTGTAGGGGCAGCGACGGTAGACGTGGTCGGCCTCTCCGCAGTGGTAGCACAGCGGACGATTGTCGGACGTTCGCCACACGTCGGTCTTCCTTGGGGCAGGGGGTTGCGCCGCAGGTGGTCGGGCCGGCGAGAGGGGACGACGGTACGGAGCCTCGTGACGATAGGGTGCAGGTGGGCGAGGGCCATGTACAGCAGCCGCGTAGGTCATGGCTTGCGGCTCGCGAGGTGCTACTGGCGTCGTTGAAGTTCCCAGCGCTTGCTGCACTTCTTCTCTAATGACGTCGGTAAGAGAAGCGACTTGTGGTTGCGGCGGCGTTGGGAGCAGTTTCCGCAGCTCCTCCCTCACTATTTCGCGGATAGCCTCGCGTATGCTATCAGCCGGAACCCGCATGTTGTCGATGTAGTTCGCACTGGCCGCGCCAACAAAGTTCCGGTCATACTGCTTAGCACGCATTTCGAGAGCCTTCTCAATCGTGCTGGCTTCGGTCACGAATTCAGCGATGGTTTTGGGCGGGTTGCGGACAAGTCTAGCAAACAGCTCCTCCTTCACACCGCGCATCAAGAAGCGTAACTTCTTTTCTTCCGTCATTTCGGGGTCCGCGCGGCGAAATAATTGCTTCATCTCCTCAACGAAGATCACGACCCCTTCGTTGGGGTGTTGTGTTCGAGTTTCAAGCAAAGCGCAGCTCGCTCTTTTCTCACAACGGTAGTGAATGTCTTCAGGAACTCCCTTTTGAAGTGAGTCCAGTCGGTCAAAGAACTCTCATGGTTCTCGAACCAAGTTCGAGCAGCATCTTCTAAGTAAAAGAAGACATGCCGGAAAGTTTCTTCGTCGTCCCACCTGTTGAAGATGCGGACGCGCTCCAGCTTCTCCAACCATTCTTCGGGGTCTTCAGCGGGGGCTCCCCGGAACGATGGCGGTTCCCGGGGCTGCTGCAGGACGATTGGCGATGTTGTTTCTTGCACCATGGTGTTGGTTGCAGCGTTCTTTTTCTTGGGCCCTTCTGGCATCAAACCGAACTCGGGTGGTAAATCTTGCAGGCGGGGCTGGCTCTTGTTGGACTGGCTTGGCGGCTTCTCGAGGTTGTAGTGGGCATGAAGGGTGCGTACCCAGCACCTCCACCAGATGTCACGAAGCCAAGGACGACGCAGTTGTCTTGCAGGAGAAACAAGTTTATTGGAGCGAACTTGTGCTCCCCTAACAACTCAAAAGAATACAGAGGCGGCGAAGCAGCGGTCAACAAAGTGACTTGCGTCAGCGAGCGTCGCAGAATCGAATGCCCCGGCGTCTGCACTGCAGGCTTTTTATCTTTTGGCGCGCGTGGTTCTCGAAACGTCGATTCACATCGAGAACATAGTAGACCCAAGAAGATTATTCTGGGCTGTTCACGTTAGATCGGAATGCTCTCCCTATCACAACAGATAACACATGCGGCACAGAAAGAAAGAATTGAACACGCGCTTTCCTTGGCGCAGAGATAACACAGACTGGCACAGCCGGGCGGTAAAAGCAAAATACAAATAAACAAACCCAATGTATGGTTCGCGGCAATATGCCACTCACAGTACTCTTCCGACAACGCAGTTGTGATGGCGTACTTGTCGGCCAATTGATCAACACAGAGTCGGATAGGAAATTCTTTGAAAGTAAGGGAGAAAGTAGGAGAAAATTCAACGCACGCCGCTATCTAAAAATTAGTTCCGGTGCTGCACCGTGCAACAGTTCCGCTGCTATTAGTACGGTTACAAATGTTCAGAACCAACGGGAATACCGAAATTTAATTCTAGAACTGCCTGTGTATGCGCGTCCATTCATAACCACTATACGAAGCTCTATATTGGGGCGAATGAGCAGCCAATTAAGCAATATATATCGACTTCGACTCGGAAAACCTATGTGTGATCACTCTAACAAATTTTGATGCAATTCTTTGTACATTCACTTATATTTTAAACTCCCCCGTTAAGAAAAGGACGTGGGTAGAGAAGGCAGAGTGGAAGCCACCGTTCCGAGGTTCTACTTCTTCTTTCTCTACTACTTCATCATCTTTCTCTACATCCCGCCTGTCCTACCGCAATCGTTCCATCAACTTTTCAAGCCATGAGCGGAGTTTACGATTCATGAGCAAAATGATAAGTATCCAAAACAAAACGCATAAACTAAGACGGCCGCGTCCCAGATCGACGATGTCGTCCAAAAAACCGCAATTGGTTCTGAGGAGTTTGAGTGGCGCACCCTGGCCCCCTGGTTGTGTCGTTAGCTTAGGGTCTCACGCCTCGGTCTTCTGCTACACTCCGCTTTTGAGGAGCAGCACTGCCTGTTCTCAATATTGCCTGCTTTGATGGTGTAGTTACACAAAAAGCGAATCAACAGTATTTCAGTTATTTTGCAAGCTTGTGACACCCCTGAATAATTTCAAGCAGTACCACTAACAAGTTTCCAACACACAAGGAGCGAGAGAACGACTTTCTTAACAGCATCGGTCAGGTGATCGCGTGTAAACCGTCCTTTCTAGATTATTTGCGAGGTTCAGTGTTCAGAGCTCCTCAATAAGTACTTAAAACAGGTATGCTTCCTTGGATATTTTTGAGTTTGTTTTATGAAAAATCAACCGTCAAATGTCACGCACCAAGTAGCATTCTCCTACACGCGCATCGAGAACAGCAAATTAGGTGGCTCTCTTCGACTTCTTTCGTTGCTGTTCACTTGTATTAGATAAATGTTTTTTTCTCTCCACAACACAATATTTTTGGCATGGTCATAAACATCTTATTAGGAGATTTGGAGATGTGTCGAGGGCTCACAATGTACGTGTGAAGATCTTCTTCAGGCCGTAGTGCCTACATGTACCTTCTTCACTAATTGGCTTTTATTGTGGCTGCGTGCAAAAAGGTGCATATCCGGCGCGGGCGTTATTGATTCACATGCAAATGCACTGAAGAGGTTTGCTTTGCCTCCGCAAAACGGCTGAGACAAAGTTGTCCACAATACTCGAAAGCTCCTTTGGTACTCGGAATTTCGATCATAACCATGGTTATAACGAACTGACTCTCAGCCCGTAAAGTTGTAACATAATTACGGTGTGGAAGGCTTGATACAGTCGCTAGCACACGCAATAAATAAAATACGCTCCGATTTACAGAATAACAAGAATCGAAACTGATGGATTTCTCCAAACGGCTTTTTCTTTTCCAAACCTTTCAGGCGTAAAGAACATATTCTGGCATACAAGGGAGGGCGTTCTATGAAGTGAAGAAAACAATGTTACTGTCTTGACCTGGATTGAGCACCTCGCCCACAAACCAGCTCTATTTTACCGTTAAATAATTTTTTCTTCTCCTCCTGCCGCTCCTCTTGTGTGAAGGTTTATTTTAACGCGTATCTTTAAATTGGGAAGATATGGCTGTGGTAAATGTCCCGAGGTAATTCTCCGAGTGCGAACGAACATAGTGACATAATGTTACGGTATTTTTACCGTACATGTGGCTAATGTTGTCGAATAAGACTCCGTACTAGTTAGAAGGCTGGTATAAAATCAGCGCGCGTGTAAACACACCGTATGTTATTCGGCACTCAACGTACATTTTGGCATCCCATAGGGCATGGCGGCCTATTTTTATGCCATGCAACATAAAGTTTTTCAATGGTTCGAAAACCGTACTACTTTACATAGGATTACCGGGAAACAGGGAACCCAAGTTTGCTCCCACCACAAAAAGCGGTTTTTTATTGAGCCGCTTGATTTGCATTCTCTTACACCCATCATAATTTTTACGCATATTGTATAGTTGGCCTTCCTTGAGCGTGTTGTGTAGCGACATCGAGCCAGATCAGTCAGACAATAAAAGCTTCCCATTAAGAACAACACACCAATTAGCTTTCCTTATCATCAGTTCCTAAACAATGCCACGATTTTTCTTTGAAGTGTGCAGATTAAACAAAATGCGAATTTTGTTAATATTTTTAATAAGAAAATTTGTGCTTACCTAAATAAATTGTTCTAAAACATGAGCATGGTTGCAACTAAATGCTTACCCGATGCCTTGGAAACCTTTATATCTCTTCTAGGAAGAGCGTTAAGCACAGTACAATTTCTGGATATTTGCTGAATGTTGGTTTTATGCGACGTGCAGGTTAAGATAAAATAATGAATACTCCGAATTTTGCTATGCATATTTGGTTGGATAAAATTATGCAAGAAGTGTAGGATTGAAGAGAGAATACTTCCACAAACACAGATTTGAGACGTCTACCTACACACATTCCATCTGTCTTAAAAACACACTACTTGGAACAAAATATTTCGTTATTTTTTGTTCACAGAGATACCGCCTACACCATTGTTGTATTCTTTAAATGGAGTCACGTCATATATTGTTGATTTATTTTATGCTACCATGGATATAAAAAACACGAGCTTTAATGTTGCCTTTTAAATAACCGTGTTTTGTGTACAACACAGACTGTCAAAATGTCGCCTTCTTTATAGTTCTTTAGTTTTCGGGTGACTGTAAAAACACAAGCTGTAATCTAATATTTTTTGCTCATCATAATTCCGGTTTTACATTTGGGTACGTGATTTGCTTTATTATCATCCCACGTGTCATATCTTCTTCCAACTGTTCCGTTTTTATTGGAGCAAATTAGTATATTGAGAAGTGTTTTGGATTGTTTCAGAAATTCACATACGCATCTTTATTTCACGTATCATGTGGCTTAAGCTAAGGGTTACTGCTGTATTAGTTTATTTAGGTCTCCAGATATAGTGGTTTGCTGAAAGTAGGGCTGGCGAGTGGTTGTTAATTCCATAAAGCTGTTGCATAAGCACCCGCCAGCGTAAAATATGTTTCAGTGGTTCAGTAAAAATCCTGACCTGCCCGATGAAGTCCGCTGGGAAAAGATGGTTCCGGGTGCGTTTCACTATTTTCGTCACATAAGGCATTAAAGGGAGACTCCGGCCGTAAGTGGGCTCCTAATGGCCTGTGGGAGGCAGTTTAGAAGGTGTTCCAGAGTTTGTAATTCATTACTTTGCCCCCTTAAATAGACACACGAATTTATTTCTTGTTCAGGCTCGGGGTGTGTTGGTATACTGCGTACTGTTCTTAAAACATTGCACTATAATAACACGGAGCGATTAAAAAAACGCAAGAAGTCTTCAACAAGTTGTGCTCAGTTCGAAGTTGTGTTATTGTCTAGTTTCATCTTCTCTGCTTTTGAAAATATCGTAATAACGCCTCTGCTACAGTATTCACGCTGTTGTTCACTCCACAACCACACCAGCCTTTGTCACCACCTATATCTGTTTTTGGGCAATGTTCTACATAACTATAAATTTTTTATTTTCGTTTGCGTGTACGCAGACCAGACGGTTATATTTGCGCGATGTTTCTAATGAAAATTATTGCGATGCTGGAATCCACATTACATTCACTACAATTTAACTCCAACGTATACGACACCTATAACACTATCTGTTCGTCATTAGCTTCAATAACCCTGCGACACTGAGTGCGCATACGAAATGTTTGAATATGCCTAGTGGCGCTGCAGCCCAATAGCAATGTCATATTGTATCTCCGGGGCAGTGTAACAAAAAAATCACTATGAACTGTTTCAACTGGATCCACTGGTCCCACTACAAACACTTGCATCATTAGAGGGATAGCATTACAAGGATTTTAAAAAAATCAAGCGTTCATTCAAGACTAACATCGGCAGGCAAGTTAAAAGAGTATCTCTTGGTTACACTTTTATGAGTGTAGTTTCTTCATAAAAATGCATTTCACTTTACAATAAAGGCACTGGTTTTCTCTGATACTCATTTCAGCATTCTCTACGACCTACGTTTGAATAGCCTAGAAACAAGTTATATATTCAGAGACGACAGGATGCGTGACCGGTTTATTCGATCACTCAGAAGGAAGGATCATTAATTGTAAGGTCATGATGAAGCCGAGGCCATAGGAGCTAGCTGTGGTGATAGAATGCTGATTATGAGAAAGTGTCCGCAAGGCATTCAAGATCACAGGGAGTGTGGTAAGAGTGTGTATTATAATTAACCATCCGCGCCCGGGAGAGGCCACCTGGCCACGAGTCGTTCTGGAATCGTGCGGTTGAGCTGCTGGAGACAAGATACGTGTGCGATTTCAATACGATGGCGGAGTCGACCTGATGACAGTTCTGCTGGCGTCACACAATAATTACCTGGGTAACTGTGTGCTATGGTTTTGTGTGGACCAAGAAAACGGTAAAGAAATTTCTCGCACAGACCAGGTACACGAACAGGGGTCCATAACAATACTTTATCATCCGGATGAAACTGAGCAGAGAGATGGGCCACGCCGCAGCGAGATTCGAGTTCTTGCTGCTGACTTTCCGCTCGACTTCTCACGAGTTGGCGGCCGTGGCCCAGCCGTGAAACGTACTGCTCCTGAGATGGCGCTTCAAAGGTGACAGGAGCATAGAAGAAAGATGCCGCATAGTTAATATAGGGGGAGCGGCCAAATACTATGAAGAAGGGTGAGTATCCAGTTGTCTTCCGCATTGAAATAATATATGCGAAAGTCTCAAAGGGCAGGATGATATTCTAGTTACGATGTTACGATGATCAGGGCTGATGTATATAGAGAGATTGCCCTCGAGGGTTTGATGGAATCGCTCAGTTAAATCATTCGTTTAGGGATGGTAGCTAAACGTTCTTTTGCACACCGTGTTAGAGGCACCCAGAAGCTACTCGACTACACAGGACAGAAAAGCCCTGCCGTGATCGCTGAGGAGGACAAGTGGGAAGCCATGGCGCAAAATAATGTTGTGCAGTATGACGTCAGTCACTTCAGCAGCTGTTCCAGAGCGAATGGGCGCCGTTTCAGCGTATTGTGTGAGATGGTCAGCAGCCGTAACTATCCAACGGTATTCAGATGGCATTGGAGGCTTTGCCCGAACAAATCGATGTCGACGGTACTGAAGAGTTCCAACGGACAAGGAAGAGGTTAAAGCAGTCAGGCGGGAGGAATAGTGGAGCGTTGCGGTGCTGGCAAGAGGCGGAGGGGAGAACGTATTTGGCTACAGACGTGGATACGGTAGGCCAAAGGTAGCGAGTACGTATAAGCTCTTATATTTTTGCGGAGTCAAGGTGCCCAGTGGTAGCCGCATCGTGGTATGGTTCGAGGATAGGGCGTGGAAGTGTACGAGGCACAACGGGGACCCATTTTCTCCCGTTTGTATGTTAATTTTGCCGGCAAAGGGCGCAAACATCGGGAGTAGCAATAGGTTGAAGTTTGTGAGTTCTGAAGTCACAAACGGTCGTCGAGATTGTCAATGGTAGGACTGCAATATGCGTCTCATCGTTGCAGCGACGGCACATCGAGGCGACCCTCAATGCTGGAGTTGATATCGGGTGCCAAAGAAAGTGTGTTATCTGCGTGCTTCCGCGCATCAGAACACGTAAAAAATGTTGGGCAACAAGAGATAGCATCTGCGTTCATATGCTTCTTAACTGACTTATACCACCTGGGAAAATCATACTGCTGGAGGCGGAGAACCCAGCGGCCATGGCGCAAAGACAAGGTTTTTCTGGTGGACAACCTGCATAGCGATTTATGGTCGGTCACCACTGTAAAATTACCGCCAAGAAGATAAGAGAGAATTTTTTTAACAGCTCAAACGATGGAAAGGCACTGATGTTCAGTCAATGTGTAACTCTTCTCTGCAGGTGTCAACGAACGGCTTGCGCAAGCGACGATCCTCTCCCAAAGTGGATCTTCACTTTGGAGAATACCGCCAATGCCATGGCCACTACCATCTGTGTAGGGTATAGGGTGTTTATTTCGTCGAAGTGGCCGAGCGCCGGAACAGAGTTTAGGGCGGTTTTAAGATCGTCAAAAGTGCGTTGACAGTCAGCAGGCCAAACGTACAGGGCGCCGGACTGTAGGAGATGGTTCAGTGGGGACGGAATGGTGGCGAAATTCCGGACAAAGCAGCGGAAATACGAACCCAACCCGAAAAATATGCAGAGGTGTTTTTGTTGGCAGGGACGAGGAAAGCTGACAACCGCAGCCACCGTCTCAGCGTCAGGTCTTATACCACCTTTACTGATGACATGGCCAAGCACATTGGTGGGTTCGGTAGCAAAGCGGCATTTTTCATAGTTGAGTTGAAGTCCGGCGTTAGACATTCATGTGAGTATCTTGTTCAGACGCTCAAGATGTTGTGTACACGTCG
The DNA here is from genome assembly GCA_013339765.2 of Haemaphysalis longicornis. Lineage (NCBI taxonomy): Eukaryota > Metazoa > Arthropoda > Arachnida > Ixodida > Ixodidae > Haemaphysalis > Haemaphysalis longicornis. The sequence continues at coordinate 32,655 of JABSTR010003076.1, read as the reverse complement.
ACCAGAAGACAGCGATGTTGTCCAGGTAGCAGATACAGGTCTCCCATTTCATCCCTCTGAGCACCGAATTCATCCTACGTTTAAATGTTGACGGACCATGACAATACCGGAAAGGCGTGACACTAAATTAACAGCAAACGTCGGGAGTAGCAAACGGTGTATTTTCTTTGTCGGACGCATGCATGAGGATCTGCCCATATCCAGAAAGCAAGTCGAGGTTCGAAAACTATTCGGCTTCTTCCAGGCCGTCCAGGCCTTGGACGATGCGTGGCATGGGATAGACATCCTTTCTGTCAATCTTGTGGAAATCACGATAGCCAACACTACAGCGTACGGTGCCGTCTTTCTTCTCTACCAGCACGACCGGGGACGACCATCGAAAGCACTTAAAGCAAATAACCTTGCGTTTCAGAATGTCAGCCGTACTTTCGTCGATGAGTGGCCTTTCTGATGAAGGGACGCGATACGGTCGTCGGCGAGCAATAGAAGACCCTTAGGTTTCGATGCGATGCGTCGCCGTAGTGGTGTGGCGAAGAATTGTTGAGTAGGAGTCGAACGATGCACTTTGCTTGTTTAAAAGCTCAAGAACTGGTGATCTCTGCGACTCTGTATGGTTCCGGCTTACGGTGACTACAAGAGAAGACTTGGAGGAAGTAGTCGCTGAAGCCAGGCATGCAAGGTGATGGGAAAGTCAAGGTAGAATGGTCACCTTGACATCGGATATACACGCAATTGTGGAACCATGCGCAACCAGAACAGCTTCTGTGGTAGTGTTTTGTACTCGTATAAAGACTTCCCATGCGAAAATCGAACCAGGCATGCGGCAAAACCAAGCGCACGCTAAAAGAGGCGGCTACAGGCGAAGAGCAAAACATCACTGTAAAGTATATTGTCCATCGAAGCTGAAAGGACGCGCTCTTGCCGGCAGGTTACGACGTCATTTGGCGTCAGTACCAAAGAAATGGCCTTGTCGGGAAAACAGTTGCATGAGTGGTATCTGTGGGGCAAATAGTAGGAGTTCGGCAACAAATAACAGCGCTCGCCGATGAAAGTTCCAACCAAGAATAAGTTTACAGGGGCACGTACGGGCATTTGTCGTTTTTCCTGCGAAGGATTTTCCGGCTGGTACATCTCTTGGAGATATCGTCTTAAAAACCTCTGTAGGCGTCCTCTATTTGATGGGTTTGTGTTATTCCAGCAGTTATGAGGTGTGGAGTGAGTTAAATGCTATTTTACTCGCTAAATGCAAAGCTGGTAATTGTGCTCTGCAGATTTTCCTATAGTTGATTGACGGCGTGGTTGTGATCTCTTGTTGTGCATCACCAATCTCTTCTTATATCTACCCTGCTCATTAGGGTGTGTGGATTCTAGGCGGTCACGTCTGAGGGTAACTATTACTTTGGTAATCAGCTTGTATACAACTGAGACAATGTGAATGAGGCTGTACTTTCTAAGGTTTGTGCAATCTCCCTTTTTTTGAATCAGAATTAGGGTCGCCCTATTTTTCGCAGTGGGCGCTTTGTAGTCAATGAACACTCTAACAAGGTTTCATGCAAGTTGTTGCTCTACAATAGCTCTCCCTAGTTTAAATGATCTGCGTTTATACCATTGTGACGTAAACCTTTTGCTCTTCAAATGCTCCGCAGTGTTTTTTCAATTTCCCTATTAAACACTCGTGGGACATAATGAGCTCACCTTGTACACTGACGAATTCCCCCTCTACAATGACATTGGCATACAGCTGAGTGTAGATTCGTTTTTCTATTTTAGTGCTACATTCTTTGTGCGTCATGCTAAGCTTTTGTCCCAGAGTGTGCACATTCTCGCCCTGAAAAACTAGCTTCAGCTCCGCGGAATCAATTTTTTCGGCTTACTCGAAGCTTTTATGTTGTAACGTTTTTCAATTAGTTCCTTCGTATTTTGAGCTTCTTTTACAGTTTGTATCCTCCAGGCTACTTCTCCGCCAAGTTCTCCTGAAGTTGTAACAACCTTTGGTATTTTGTCATCCAGTCTCTCAAACCTATCCTCGTTCTCCAGGCCTATAAAAGTAAATTTGTGTTCAAGAGCTAGTTTTAGCATCTCCGTCTTGGCTGCGACTGACGTCGGGCCGGGTTATTATTTCTGAAGATTTTCCAAGCGGAGCATTTCTTAGGCTCGCCTTATCCTGCGTCGTTGATGGCGGCGTCGTCCACATGCTCACTGCGCATGCGCAACTCTCCTCCTTACACCCACAGCTCCGCGATACTACACTATAAAAAAAGAAATAGTTAGCGGCGCCCGGTTTCGATCTCATGGTTCTCTGGCCGCAACGGGAGGTACGCGGTGCACTTCCCACTACGGTACATATCCGGGACAGGAGCAAGTGCTACGAACGCGCCTTATGGCCTTGACTCATTCAAACTACGTCAAGAAGCTACTGATACAACGAAGGCACGCGAAGCTGAACGTCAACGGAAACGATGAACTGAAAACTTTAGAGGGGGATGCTGAACTTCCCGTGGAAAGCTGTGGCGGGAAGCGCCACTCGCCTTGCAGCTCAACCAGCCCCGTCCGCAGCGCCTCTGATGCTGATTGTGGCAGGATGCCCCTAGGGATTGGCCAACCAAAGAATCCATCACGAGATAGGGTTCGCGTTCAACCATCGTCGTCATCTTCCCGTAGGGGAACCGCCGAAGAAGAAGAAGAACGAGAAGACAAAGCTGCGAAGAGGAGGGCGTGTACATTGCTCTCAGCCGGTGCACCAATGTCCACAACCTTTACCTCACCCAGGCTGACGGAGACTACCGATTCTACCACAGAGACAACATCGACAAGAACATGATGGACGAGTTTCGGCGCCTCGAGAACCACCGCCTACTCACCGTAACACAACAGCACTTGCGTGCCTTTGCCACCGGTGTGGACCCGGACGCGGAATTCCCTCTGGCGCTAGTAAACACCAGATCACTCAACATAACGGCAACACAATGGAACCACACGAAACCACCACGATGCTTCGCATCCTCATCAGGGTTCCCCACGGGGAAGATGGGGTAATTTTTTTTCTTCTATTCCTGCTGAGAATAATGTTACTTTGCTGCAAAGCAAGTTTTCGTCACTGCACCAAATTTCACCTAGCGCCTCCACTTCCTGAGCCATATTTTGGTTGTCACTTAAATATAGTCTATTTTCTTTTTTTAATCGTTGGGAATTTTATTGTTCTTTTTCTAACCTTGGGATTGCGGAAGAATGTGTTCGGTGCCCTCACGATATTTCGCTCTGCAAATTCCACCACTTAACCTTAAAGACCGTTCCTAAGTGGTACACGAAGTTCCCCTGAAATTTCCCCCATTTTCTCCTCAATTTTGCGTTAACATCTCCCATAACAATTCTACATTGAGTTTTGTTTCTCATCCATGGCTGATTAGAATTTATCGTACAAACTGCCTACGTGTTTATCATTCCAGCTAGCTTTTGGCGTCTAGGCTTCGACTACCTTTAATCTGTGTTGCTTTTTTAGGAGTGATGACGGCGGCTGCCGCGGTTTTGTTTATATTTAAACATTATTCCACGCTCCTCGCCATTTCTCTGTCGACTAAAACCCGATCCGTGCTATTTTTTGCTTTAGGCCCTCGCGAGCACAAAACATTTCTGCCAACCGCCTCCTAGGAGCGGCCTATCTTTCTTCCCTTTTTGTTTATTTCATTAATAGCCCACGTGACATGCAGGAGCTCTTTTATTATTACACCTACGCTTACATTGCTAGAGAGGGTTCATGAGTTTAATGTTCGCAGGGTAAAATCTCAAAGGTAAAATTTCCTAACACATGGATAGCTTGCAACCTCTGTTTTATCTTTTGGATCTAGCGCCATCGTGGTCGGGCACTCTACGGCTGACGGGGAATACGAAGCGCAAGTTGCTTTTTTCAGTTATAGGTGATAAGTGCTAACTACTGCAAGTGGGAGCCGAGATCCTTTCCTGGTGAGGCAGGGCTGTTTGTGTACACAAAGCATTTTAACCTGGGTGACGAGTCCTAGTGCAGGCTTTTACTTACACGGGACGATGTTTGCTTCTAGAGAACACAGTACTTCACACCTTCAGAGGTTTCCCTCAGTGCGCCTCCCGGAAAGGCAGAAAAAAAGAGCAAACAAAGAGACCGAAAGAAAGTGCGCAGTGCGAATGCAGAAAACTACGGCAAATGATATGTCTGGAGTCATACATTTCTAAATGTGAATCTCTCGTGCGACGGCTGCGGCGTCCGGGGTTGTGCACTTTTATATTCAGGGCTTTAATGGGAATATTTTGTTTTTCGAAAAAAGTAGGCGTTTGGAGCCGAACTTTTTTTTGTGAGCAGTGATCAGGGCCCGTACGGGCGCAATGAAACAAGTTTCAATTGCTATTTAGGGTAGCAAATAGCTAGAACGTGTTAGTGTCCTTATAATTTATTGCAGTTAGGCGTGACGTTGTAAAGGGAACATTGGGGAGGATCATCAGTCAAACGGACGTCCAGCGTTAGATTTCTGAAAATGTAATTGCTCACAGTACTATAGGCTGAGTACTTCAGTCGTCCGGACGCGTCATAGGGATCCCGGTGGATGCAAAGCGCCGTCACGCCACACCCCCGTGTATTTATACCATTGTGCAAACATTTCTTTTATGGCCCCCTCCATAATAATGATGATGATAAATCGTGGCCCTCCCTTTGTATGAGGTAGGCGACGGCGGTTTTCAGCAACCTCGATTTCGGCTTTATCCAACTTTTTGCTGTTGTTTATAACGCATCTAGTCACTGGCTGAATCAGATCGTTTTGTTTTTGTAAGCATTGCCTTTTTCTTGCGGCAGCGTCTAACGATGGTCGTACACCATGGGCTTTGCCCAGAAGAGTTCATATCGATTGTGCAAAATAATTTTTTTTTCAGTTACAGAAGCTGACCGCGAGCTCCTTTATATTTTGGTGTGCGAAAAAATTATGTGCACCGAAAGAAGCAGAACTTGGTTTCTATCATAGAATATTTTGCGCAGTGGTAATCAAAATTTTCTTTAAATTCTCGGTTTTTCTTGATTTGTAATCTCATCTCGTTTGGGCTCCCAGATGCTATCTAAAACTTTTACGAGCAACTGGCATGGCTCTGTCGTCAGCACATGATCTAATATCCTGTTCACACGTGTGAGCAGGGTGATCATTTCACGAAAAATATTCGAAGACAACACACCCACGAATGCTTGACATTCGTGCAATTTTATGCTGCCTTTTGGTTCCGGGACCCCCTATGAATGCCTGAAAAATTGACGTTCCCAGAAATATATATATTGAATATAATGTGTATTTTCTTCTACGCTTCTGATTCGCTCAAATGTTTATTAAAAAAGGGGTTGGTTCTAGCGGTCGGTAGCAGAACCCTTGAGCAGACCCTAACGAAGCAGATCTTATACATCTTCTACATGAAAATGTGTAGACTACGCGGGCTTGTAACGAGCCCTTATGACAACTAAACCGCAAAATACGTATCTACCTTTTTAATATCCAGGAATGTTAACCAATGATAACGCGCAATCACTATCAGAGAAAGCCGCATTTTAGTTCCATGCACAATATTTTCCCAACAAGATTCAGTGAACGAGCAGAGGTCCTGTACATAAATGGGCTACTGAAGTTTGCCAGGAAAATTTTCAGCTTTGAAGACAAACAATTTTTCAGTCACTGTTCTTTGGCAGCCGTGCCCCTCGCTACTCTATAATTGCCTCACGCTGTTCTGTAGCAGAGATTACAGGCCTTCGCAGGGACCCCAGAACCTTATTACATGGTCGAGACGGTAAGTTTGCTCGCTCAAAACAATTGTCAACAAGCACCTTTCATTGTTCGCCAGTTGGTTTTATAGTGTTGTCAAAGACTCTTAGTTGTATTTTAATAATTGCTTCTTCACCAACATTTTTATTCTACCATACACGGGCCAACTCTACGTCATGCAGATGCGACGCAGTCTTTACGCTGTTATTTTAGGCTTTGGAGTTAAACCATTGAAAATATTGGACTGCCAGTTCGAACGTCCCATGTACCTATTCTCGGCACCCGCTTTATCTCTCCAACCTGTACGTGCAAGCTTTCGCTAACAAACTTACTATTTTTTTCTTTAGGTCTCTCCTCATTCATTGTGTTTTTGAAGTGCTCCAACTCCCGATTGCACTGTGGTTACCATGAACTTAATCATGCTACATTAGTTTTAATGGTACCACGACTGTAAACAAGACATGGCTTCGTTCTCCATAACATTTACTGCTACAAAGCAAACATTGTGCCAAGCTGGTTTTCGTAACAAGCAACAGTATTTCATCGAACTTTTCTTCTTTATCTTAGTTGTTTACATTGCGTCGATTGTGAAGGGATTTATGTCCAGCAATAGTCCAATGCCGTGTATTTATGAATGATGTAACAATACGTCTGAACTCTATCACCTAGGCATCCTCTGTTGAATGCCCGGCGTGGAATAATTGTTTACATCTATATCTCAGGGGTGCAAGATAATCATTCAAACACATGACTGTGGTATCCTCATAAATCTTTTCACATTTTTTTGGTGTTGGCAAAGGTGTTCCAAGTAAACAACATTTTAAAGTGCTTATGGAAAAGTTGATGAAGCCAATATTTTTTTTCTGGTGGTACGAGTGGCATTTGCTTTTCAACTGCTACCTTTTAAAGCAGTTTTACAGCTTGTTGTTTAGTCATTTCCGAAGAAGTGCTTATATTTTTTGATTTTCCAGATTTTTTTCATTTCAACACAGTCAAGTGAGATGCTATATGAACTTTACCTGCGAATTTATTGCTCATGACTGATTTTTGTTGGCTTATTGGTTTGTGATCTGAACTCGAACAAAAAAGCTATATTTTTCAACAGCCTCGTTCCTTTATAGCGATTTGTCATACATTTAATTTCGCAAAAACCCACCTGCAAATTACCCTCTGCTTACGCATCGGTCGCACGGGTTTTCCACGAAGGCAGATGTCCCCCGGCAAACGAATACCAAGGAGACCACACACTAGCTTTAGAGGATCGCAAATGCGTTGGAGGGAATCGTGCGCTTTTCTCACGGACTTGTTGAGCACCCTAACGAGGGCATCGGTGACACACCCACCAACCCACTCGCAGCGACACCAACGAATCTTCTGAAGCGCTAAGTTGGCGAGTTTGTTACTGTCTAAGGAATTTATCGTACTAGCGAACATTAACACACAGGCAAAGCTCTTTTCTTTAGCGTTGTCCTTGTCTTAGTGTTCGCTAGTGAAAACGAATCTTACAATGTGGTGTGACGGAACGAACGGTGGACTGTTTGTATCTCGCGGAAGAAGTGGGTGGAGTTCCGCGCTAATTAGCTGGTCTCCTGATTGTACACAATACCTCGATCGCCTTCTCTGCAGCTACTATCCAAATTCATTTATTTTTTTGCGCTTTTTTTAGTGTCTTTTGAGGTATGCGTGTGGCTTGGATACCTGCTATTTTTTAATTCTGTATACATACAGTAATCCCTCGTTATGACGAACTCGCTTTACTCGAAATACCGCTTCATACGAAATGTCATCTCGTCTCAACCCAAATGCATGCATTTTAGACCGCATTACTCGAAGCGCACGAAGAGCTGGACCCGCTTAGAGTGAAGTGTGGCGAGTGGAGCTGTCTCTGAGCGGCGGCGACCCAACGGCGAGTGAGATGGTCAACATGGTGGGTTAACAAGCTGCTGTTTCCCGGGTGATTTTCTCGAACCGCTCACGCTCTATTTCTTATCCGACTTCAGAGCAACGGTTCAAAAGCGTGGTAGGGTGATCGAATTTTGTTCCGAGACATTGGTCAATAGCGTGGAGTGACGGTGCGTGACCAGCGACACTCGCACCGCAGAATTAGTAGGGTCGTCGACAGCAGGGCGAGGAAAAACTCTTTTTTTGCTGACTTCACTCCAGGACACCTCAGGAAAAAATGGCCCAGTGATCATGCAAGGCCCTTAGTGCAAAACCGGTGAGTTTTCGTCATTGCGTTGTGTACCCAGAATAAACGGGTAATCGTTTTTTGAGATAAACAAACTCTACCTCTCACTCCAGCCACGGCATTTGCGGCGCTTTCCAGAGCGAAACTCTCGTAGCGTTTCCTGAAGCTCGCACCTGCCCATTTAAAGTGGCCACTGCCTTCCCCTCCACGTGCACTTAGCAGTGTGCGAAGCGTCGGGTTGCCAGTCACTGCTTTGGCCAATCGGAGCAAGGGTTGCTCACGCCCGGCAATAACACGAAACTGCCAAAGCTCACTCACTGCCTTTTTTGCACCTGAGTAAAGTTTTGCCTCACTGAATGCATTGGGTTTTTATTCTTCGCGCTTGTGGCGCAGCTAATCTCAACTACTTTAGCTTTTCTCGAGCGGTCGCTTATATCAAAATACCGCTTTTAACAAAATTTATCATGCTGCCGCTGACCTCGTTATAACGAGGGATTACTGTAGTTTATGAGGTCCCTGAAGCTATACGCGGAAAAAATTCCTACAAACGTTCGTCGCCTGTAAATACTCTTTGCTTGTGCACTTTTTCCGCAGCTTTTACCACAAATCCAGTACTTTATATAGAATTTTGTTTGCAACCTTTTGAGATGCCATTATTTCCACCGGGCACTCCCAGGCAACAGCGTTGGACATATTTGCTTCGTATTCACCACTTCGGCTGATGTAAAGATACCCTCAGTTCATAGGAAAAGGCTGCCGCATCTGTTGGTAAAACAAAAAATAATGAAGCAAACAAAGCTGTTTATGCTCATCACGACTTTTGATCTTGCTCTGTGTACTAGAAAGAATATTGGAGAATTTCCTGACCCACCTCCTGAGCTACCACCCATCCCTGTTTTCGCGGTATGTTGCCTGGTTTTTCCGTTGCATGCTACGTATTTTCAATATTCTGCGTTTATTATCTTTCGGTAACGATCTGTGTACTGTTCAACAAAATGCAAAAATTGTTACCAGCAATACTCAGATTTGCAATTCCTATGCATAGACAATTTTTTAACTTTGTGCATTTTGTAAACACGACCCGGAGTCTAAAATATCAGTCTGGTAGTAACTTTACGCGAAAAGAACCTCATTGGATATTTCTGACAAAAAAGCTCTTTATTGGCTGCCTTGGCTCGTGTATTTATCAATGTGTATTCCTAGCGGTAAGTTCATATGAGGCCCTGGCAACCTGGGGACCGAAGGCGAAATGCGGCTAGCCGGGCCCTAATATTGGGGCCCCAGGCACGTTCTCGGAACCCGCCATACCTTTGAATGGCAATTTTGACCTCAAATGGGGTTAGACACAAGAAACGTTCCTTACTGAATTATACAAATAAGCAATATTCCTATTCCAGTTTTGCACATTGCAGTCAATTCGGTGATTTTTGTTCTGTTAGCTTGCAAACCCCTCTCAAACGGTAGTGCGGCCGCCGGGGTGTCGGCTTCATGCACTTCCGCCGTCTCCTCTAAACGTTCACCGAACCATGCTTTATGTAATATTTCTTAGACTTAGAATTACACCTTGACAACTAGATCCATAAAAAGGACAGGGTGCTGCGCTTTCCGAATAATTCAGAATACGTGGCCGAAACTGGATACTTTGGCTAATGTTCTGCTAGGAGGTGTCCCTGCTCAGTAAGGCGTTTGTGACTTTCAAAAAGTGGCACAATAAAGTACTGTACGTGCAGCTTACCTTCCTGACCATAGTCCATGCAGTTTTTCTAATGTACTAGATATTAAACTTACAAAGCCCGCTGATGAAACATTTTTGATTGTTGTCTAACCTCAGCGTGCTTCGGCTCAGAGTCGCCGGACATTTACAAGACATTAGACAGCTGGATGGCGTCAGAAACGTCAACACGTGCCGTTTGGTTTTCTGAGCCAGTCCTTCCAATCGGAGCTCCCCCACAGCTTTGCGTTCTGGGGAGCACACCAGAGGTTTCAGGAATTGATACTCTTGCAGCTTTGAAGAGCCCTGAAGTTACTAGGCAGGGCGTTGCATCCATACTCAAGAATTGCATTTCGGGCAAAAAAAATTATAAGCCTGTGAAAACCGACACCATTGAGCCTCCTCGGAAATCATCTTTTCTGTGCGCTCCTGTAGCATGGGTACCGCTGAAATATCGGTGCAAGGCTGGAGACACAGCAAAAGCTGGCCGCCATCCTCCCTTCGTCCGAGACACGGCTGTTGGACCTCACATGAATTTTCGAACTTCCGCCCAATTTCTGAATTTCCACACAAAGGTGTCCATGACTACCAGTCCCGGATTGTTTGTTTTGTCCGCATGCTTTAACATCTCTCTCGACGTCGATTGCGGTAGTTCACGCTGGAACTAGCGGGAAACGCAGTGTGAACTTTGCGTCTGTAGCAAGATATCGGTGTCTGTTTTCCCCACTTCGGGCAAATATAAACGTTTACTGGAGAGTCAAACACCACGCGAGGTATCACGCGAAGAATGGAATTGCATAGATGCCGGTTTCATATTTTGAGGGGCCTTGGTAAGATGTCGACCACGGGAAGTATTTTTTTCACCGGGTTCGTCTTTTTTAAGCAGATGAGCTCTTCTGATTGTTTTCTGATGCCCTGAATGTAGAGGGTATCTATTGCTTTTTGCTCTTTTATAACTTACTGCCAGCCTCACAAACTTATGTGTGCATCTAACTTCACGTCTCGTAATAAGGCGGCCGAGGTACGATAGATGGAGTGATCGTTGCACGTGGCGAGGGTTTATATTCCTTGTGAGACTTATTTTTTTAATTAAGATTAACCCATTGAGCTCAAATACTTGTAAAAATTGCTGTGTTCCCCTCTTTTTTTTAGGTGCTGGGCACTGCTAGTCAACACAACCTTTTTTCTTTCCGAATTTCCGCATATGCTTTTGGTCCCTGCCGGTGCTACCCCTGTACCTCTGCGGCCTTTTGTGTAGCCACTGGTTAGGTGGCTGGTTTGCGCCTTGAAGCTCCCGAGTTATATTTCTCGGGGTATCATAACCCTCATTTTTGTCTTTAGGTCGCCACTTTCAGCCCCTTCTCGTGGGGTTCTTGCTTTCTCGCCATTCTCCCACACACTTCTTGGTATAGCATTTCAACTTTGCCTAATCGCCTGTTGTGATAGTTTTCTGCTAAGCTCCATCAAGAAATAAAGGTCTACGACAGATCCGGTTTTAAATAACTCAATTGTAGTTATTCCTAGGTGGATGTTGCGGGTTTCTAAAATAAAGGTTGATTCACGATTCACGGTGGGTAGAAAACCAGACGTGAATCAGCTCACAATTTCGGACAAACGAAAAGGAGGTGGTGACAAGCCAGTTACTAAAACCCGGTCTTTATTGTCGTGGCGACCGCTTCGCCGGAGTACATTGTGAGCATTAGGATCCTCGAGCAACAGGAAGGGTTCAGGTAACACATTATTAGTCCAAAGAGATCGTTCTTTGTCAATAAAACTGCTAGTTGAATATAGAAGAACCCAATCATGATTGAATACTTTATATGTCGTACAATGGCTACCGCCTACAAATTGGATGTCAGCTCATGCAATTGGTGGGATCCACTGGGGAATAATCATTGCAAATCATGCAGAGGGCAAATGTGAATTTGTCCGGCCTTTGCGGTGACGATTTTATTTCTAAATAAAATCATTGCGTAGGAAAGATAAATGTGTTTTCCGTAGAAAAAAAATGTTGGGGCATCTGCAAAAAATCATGAATGTCATTAAGCTATGCAATAACCCCACGGTAATTTCCTTGTATGTAACCACCTTACCATTAATGTTGGATCTCTCCTTTTTGGGCAAACAAGTGCAAATACAGACATGTCCATCTCTTATGCTCCTTCCGAACTGTTGTCTGCGGTTCCACTAGAAGGCCAAGGCTTTCAACAGACCGTTGGTCCCCGTCGATGGCCGTGGGGCCCCTAGGCAGTCGCCACGCAGAAGTGACCTCTGCTTCTGTGCCACGTCCCGATGACGGCCGCTTTTGGCGTGTGTCTGCCGCCCCTAGAGGAGAGGGGTCTACCGACAGGCAGGGGCAGAACCCGCTGGGTTTTTATTTAGTCCCGAAATGTCCTCCACCTATAGGCAGGCCGGTACCCTGGCTTCTGGCTCGACTTCCTTTTAAGGCCGCAAGGCTGAGCCGTTTAGTTGCGTAGACCACTTCATGACCGGGCGTTGAGGAAGCAGGGTCTGCGGCACTAGAGGAGGCCGTACCGCCGACAACAGGTCCTTTAGCTCGACCTCGCGCCTACAGACACCAAATTGCGCCAGCCTCAGCCACACGAACTTCCCGAAAATTAGTTAGCTTTGAATATAAAATCTGTCCTAGACTCATGGTATGACAAATTCTCTTCGCTTAATAGTTATCCAGTTTTGTTCTTCCAGTTCCGACAGCACCTGGAGTATGCACCATAGTTACCACAACAGTTGAATCAGTGGGGTTTTCTTTCACATCTTTCATTTTGGGCGCTTTCTGTCCACACCATGCGCAGATGGGTGGGAAGCGACACGATTAAGACCCGTAAACATACCTTTGGCATGGAAAGCGCCCCTTCGGTATGGAACATCGGGCCAGACTTTGCATTGCATATACGCTGCAATAACTGAGTGTGGTGGCGTTGTCGAGTAGAAGGTTCAAGCTGCATGTTCGGCCTTGTTTTCATCCGTTCCAACATGCACTACAACCTACTCGGAATGAAGAACGGAGTTCTTGTACTACATCTGGATGTTTATAAAATGCGGAGTTGTCTACCTTTGGCGCCAGCGAGCGCTCCTCGTTATTACCGCTCAAAGATCAAACCTCACACGCAGACGCGGAAGAGGTCACATATGAGGCCTTGCTTCGTGTCCAATATACGTCAGTGTCTATGTGAAATCACGGCGGCATTCCGCAAAAACAACATGGTTTCTTTCATTTGCTTGCACTGTTTCAGAGAGTGCGAAGAGCAAGAAAGCTTTGTTTGTGCCCGTCAGAGGGTTAATAGTCGAAGAACTTATGCCGTATACTACGTAACTAGAGCGTGTCACAAGGTATGATTATGTTGGACCATTCCCCACTAAGGAAACCTGACCCCAAAGTGTACAGGCGAAAAAAAGTAATTATTTCGCAACAAACGTGAACCGAATAAACAAGCGAGGGCGAAGCGACCAAGACCCCGTTTCCACATTACGCACACCTACGAAACGTTTTGGGTAGCAAAAGTAGCATCGCCAATAATGGGCTACTAGATTGATGTTAAACTCTAATAAACTACAATTATCCATGCTAATATTATTCCATCTGCTGGTGATCAGACAAAAACATTTTAATTTTATTCGTTTTTATGCTTGCACAGAAATGACCGAAATAGGCAAACAAAACCGTGCAAATGCAATACACAGTAATGCAAATAGAATGCGGAGAAGGCCCGTATTGCCTGTGACCTTACTGCTACGCCAAAGCTAAATTTTATAGCCGGTCATTGCCATGAAGAAATTGAAACCAGAAATGCCGTGATAAATTCAAGAACGTGGTGTTTCAACCTAGTTTTGGGGTGCTGGACATCATGGCAGTCGTATATGGCGGCTCAATTCTGGCGTTACGGCATAGGAGGGCGCTTTTACAAAATCTTGGCGCAACAGGGGTAGTTTGGCGCAGGATGGCACAGGTAAACAAGTTCGGCGCTTGATGGCGCAAATGGAACAGCTGTTTCACTCCTGCAAATTCCAGGTAGGACATTTGGCACAAAGTTAACCCTTTCCGCCGGACGGTAAAGGGAAGATATAGGAAAGAGTACGTGATAGGACCGCCATAGAAATACGACCGGACCGGAAAATAAAAGGACGGAGGCAAATAGCCGAATGCGACTAGCTGATTGGCCCAGGGCCGGTAACACTGGTGAACCATCTCCCGCAAATAGGTCCAAAGTGGCACGTTGGCGTCGCCAGGCGCCCTAGAGGTCCGAAGCAACCCTGCCTTTCGCTACGTAACCAAGAAACCCCTTTCCCTAAACAAAGCTATGCTAGGCACCTACTGAGATTGCATGGGTCCACCCCATGCGTGATGGGGTCCTTGGTATCGCTAAAACCGAATTCCAACAGACGTAGGCACCCCTGCGGAGCTTGTGAACGTGTGGCACTGCTCACCCTGGGGGGGGGGTACCTATAATGTAACCTTGGTCCAAATGGTTTTGTGGACATCTAGATAATCAGTTAAGAGGGGTTATTTCCAAAACCATAGGGTTTCTTACTGACTATGTGGACTATATCTGGCCACAAATACGCCATTTCGCTGAAGAAAAGTCATCTGGAATACCGGAAACACGGAGGACACTTAGCGGCCTCAGGAACCGGTAAGGACAAAAGTACGTTTCACTAGTTCCTCTGACGGGCATCGACATCATATTGAGGTCCACAACCGTAGATGGTACCAAAACACCAAATCAGCATGCTGGGGCAAGCATTGTACTAGGGCCAATCCTGGCACTGCTCATTTGTGATTTTGTGGCACGTTAGCTGCCGCAATTCTTTGGTTTTTTGATGACCTCCTGAACGGTATTGTCACCGTCTCCGTCGTCGTGAAGCAGCATGCAAGTATTATGTTTGCTGCCTAGCACTCGTAGAAGAGTACAACCGGAGTGAAGCTCGTTATTTCTTCACTGGTGCATTGTAAGAAAAAGTCACATGTAGACAAATCCCGTCATTGATCTGTGTTTCATATCAAGGCACATGCTTAGCACTAGCAAGATCGTGTTCTAAAACTCGGCCTGGCCATTCGCCCGCGGATGGCCAGGCCGAAAATTTTATTGGGAAGTACTTCGGAAGTGCGATTGCAAGCGTAAGTTTCTGAGTGAGTGGTGTTACTTCCTCTGCAATAAAACTCAACTGAACGCCATTACAAAGCACAATATTTTTTTTTAAACTGGGTTACATTTAGTGCTATGCGATGCTAAAGAACCTTCGCTTCCGCGCGCACTGATAAACAGTTCATTGCGGCAATTGTCCACTTGTTTCCAGCGTGACATGCTTTATAGGGTGCACAAGTGTATGCCCACACGCTTAAACGGTATTTTCTTTACCGAAGCAAAGACTAATTCTGCCGGTGGACCCTGAGTAGTGTTGTAACAGTCACAATTACGGTACGCGTCAAGGTACTGCTTCACCGGGTAAGGAATGTTCGGCCAGTAATATGCATGTTCACCCTAAACCTCGTCCGTGCTTGACCCAAGCCTCAAGCGCAAGGGTTTTGATGGCACGCCCATAGCACATCCCCTTGGAGGCACGCGGTACCAACTTGTGGATCGTTAATTTCGCAATGAAGAACTTTTTATTCAACAGGATGTTGTTTCTCGAGCTCTACAACTTCAACCTGGGAGTGAAGGCCCTTGGAACGCTGGTATCAAAGCCACGTAGAAAGTCCAAAGCGGCCGCGTCACATATATGTTGCTGGGTCAGGATGGTAGTGTTTATCGCTCCGAGGAAGGCCGCACCTTCATCAGCGCAATTGCCAACCTGCTCTAAGGCGCTGGTTAGGGTAGTCGGTGTCAGAGTGGTGTTTTTCCGAATAACTATTCCCCGTCATGTCGATCTCTTGAAATCGGAGGCAGCAGCGAACAGACATTTTGTTTGCTGGTTCAAATTGGCCATTCAACACAGCGAGTTGCTGCTGCTTACTACAAGAAAGGGATTGCCGTAAACGTACTGGCGCAATTTTGAGACCGCCGATACCACGGTCACACATTCTCTTCTTGACTCCGAATAGTTGGTATCCGCGTGCGAAAGAGCTGTACTTGCATAAGTGGCGCATTTGCTGGCGCCGACATGCGACCACAAAAGTGCAGCTCCAAGACTGACATTGGTTGCATTGGCGCCTACCATGTATGCTGCTTTCTGTCAAAACGGGCCAGTAAAGGCGGCTTTTGTAAGCAATGCTTAAGTTCTCCAAAAGCAGCCTCATGCGTGCCGGTGCAACTGAAAGCTAAATTATTACAGTTAATGCAGGCAAACGGGACGCAATGATTTAAAAGCTCTCAATCTGCCGCCAGTAATAGAACCATGTGCTTAAAAATTCTCGGACAGCAGTTTGGCCTCCAGCGATCTGGAATATGTTCACCGCTGCTATCTTGTAGGAATCAGGACTGACGGCGTGGCTCACGATATGGCTAAAAAAATAGAGCTCATATTACCCAAGACATTACTTTTTCGCTTTCATTAGGAGGCTAGCCGAATGCATGTCGTTAAGATTGCAGTAGAATCATTGCCAATTCTTCTGAAAAATTTTTGAGAACACTGTAACATCGTCGAGATAGGCAGAGCATGTGTTCCGCTTCATGCTGGACAAAAGAAGGGCCGAGCAGGACTTCAAAGGTGGCAGGTATTAAACATAACAAGAAGGCGGAACCTTCCTGTAGACCACCGAAAAAATAAAGCAGTTTGCACTAGTAGGGCACGGCTAGACAAACCATCCAGCTGGGAGCCCCTTTTTTTTTTTTTGAAAGCTTAACTGTGGAACTTTGCGATAATTTTCGAACGTGGCTCTGAACATTCTTCATCATGGCTGGCAGGCTCGCATCGTTTTGTGGCCGGATTCACAGCTCTCCGAAAGTCGACCATGCGAGCACGCGCTAGTACAAGAGGCAACCGGCTTCGCAAACTTCGCGTGTGTGCTCGAAAGTTGAAACTGGTTGAAATGCAAGTCGCATTACACAGTGCCAAGACGCCACGGGATAGCAAAATCAGTGTCCGGTAATTTGAAGATGTTTCAGAAGGATACAGAAAGTTCAGAAGCTTCCTCTCACACCGTCAGTGAGAAAGGCAAACAAATAAAACTACTATTTAACAAACACGTTTGAACTTTTATATTGGTTTACTGACACAATTAAAATGATGGCGGTGAATTAAATAATCCGGCGTACTCTTAGCTTGAACACTAAGCACCATTTGCCAAACTCGACCTACAGGCTGTGCAACGTGCTAGTGCAGAAAGCGCAAGACGCCAGCTGAAGCCGGAAGGGCTTCACTAGATTGATCATTTTTCCAGCTGCCTCCCTTCCTTATCCGAATTATGCACTCCAAAATTCAATCTTGAGCATACCAGGCTGGTAAAACGCGTAGTAGAATCTATTCATCAGCACCAAAGGACTCATGTGACACGTTCTTAAGAATAATAATGGTTTTAGATTTGTTAGGTCGTTTGATGTGTCAGATAAATGTCAGATAAAAAAAATATATGTTTCAAAGAGATACTCTACCACAATCGAGATACTGCTTAGTTTGATGGGTGAATCTGCCCGCATCGTATGTTTTTGGGAAAAACAACACAAGCTTTTTTGCTGGTTTTAGCATTAAACCCTTTTATTTTTGACACAAAACAGGACTTTGGGATATAAAATTGACAACTTACACGAAGCAAATGATATTTTCTGTTGGTATAAAAATCTGCCAAAGAAAATGGTTCGGGCAACACCTTTCGGGTAGAGTTTATCTTACCTAAAGCAACGTGCAGCTTAAAATCCTAATCTAGCTCCCGACTTTTTCGGGCACGAGAACCGCAGAGGGTTCTTACTAACTGACCAAATTCGGACATGAAATGATCCTTCAGAAGTATAATTAGAAAGCATATTTCAAATATTACCGGATAAACCGAATCATTTCCGGTCTATGCGGATACCGTAAATGCAAGCGGTGCCATGATCCCTCTCAAGGTCAAACAATCGTTATGCAGAATTGTGTGTGGCCGTTGTCATCCTTGATTCACGATTCAATTGTCAGGAGTTGATCATTTGTAGGTTTTCAGCACCTGAAGCCTGCCGAGCAGCCCTTGAGAAGACACTTTCACTGTAAAAAACCACGGCCATCTCCACTCAAGTGAAACGTGGGGAGAGAGAAGCAAGCATACAATGTAAAAGCGTATTCTTTGCGCCATGCCATTTGTGCCAACAGAGGTAAAACTGTTGGTGTTATCTCAAGGAGCTGAATCGTTCTACTGCGAGGCGCTGGGAAACGAGTGTCCCGTTGCATTTTTAGTACGCGTTATGTTCTAGCGCGAGGACTAAACAAGTGTCCCAGGGTTTTATTACCGTCACTACATCGACGATGACATGCAGCGCGGACATGTGATACCGACCGCCCGAGCATCTAAAGGGCTTCACGCCCAAAAGTACACGAGTATACTATTGGGCATATTGCCGGTAAGCTCGCACAGGCTTCTTGTCAGGGCAATGCGGCGATAACATCAAGGTATTCAGGGTTCCTCCGCTCTTTCAGAAAACCGACTCCGAAAACCCCCCCTGCAATGCCTTGAAGGGTATTCTGATTGCCATTAATTATTGAAGATATCGAGAAGTGTTTCAAGCGTGTCCGCATGCAAGTGTTGTATCATAGTGTATGTAATCTTCTCGGCCCCATAGCTAAAGCTTGCATGTGCGTAGAGCTACCCTCTGCTAATGAAACCAAAAGGAGGGGGGTAAGTGGTGTTTGACTTCTTGTTGCGCATCCGGACTCATTTTCACAGAGTATTGTGAGTTTCAGGAATGACTTTGTGTAGTGTGCAGAGCTGGAAAAAATTTGGAAGTAATGTGCAACTGTGTTAGGCTGTGTTAGCCTGGCTGTGTTAGCCTGCCCAGTTGACGTGACCAGGGGGAAGGTATGTGCTGTCTTTTGCACATAAAATTTACGCATCTGTGTTGAGACGTTGTGTGTTTAATGGTATGCGTTTACAGATCTCAGAAAGGCGGCAGTCTCACTTTTAGCCTCCCAGCGTACGCCCTCTCCAAGCGTATACATCCCGGTTAGATCAGACAAGATTCTCCGGTGTGTGGTAGCAATGAAGGATGCCCCACGCCTTGGTCTCGGCGTCTTGCGCCCGCCAACAGTGCGCCTTCTACCACAGCCTTCTTTGGTGCGCGAAGCCTCCGAGGCTTAGAGAAGGAATTTTTTGTCGGCTTTACAGATGTGCTCGCGATCAGTTTGGATTCTTCATCCATGCGTCAGGTATGTTATGCCACTCGCGAGATCGTCAAGTGCACAGTGAGCAATGTTCATGGTCCCCGGTTTTGTTTCTGCAAATACTGCGCTGCTTCACCGACCTTTAACACACACAGACAGCACTTCCAGGGGTGCACGGCCAAAGGAGCATCATCCATCGGATATAACTGTCGCATCAGATGAAGAGATATAGGTGATGACAGCCTTTTCTGAATTACAAACGTACATAAAGACGCCCATCCGTGAGGGCGAGAAAAAGCCACCTCCAAGAATTGTGACACCAAAGAACAAATCATATACAAGGAACATAATGAGGAAACGACACGATGGTTTCGATAGACCACTTGAACTGTAAGCGACTATTGCATAACCTAAATGACAAAGATATATTTTCCACACACTCACCTGCGGCGGTTTGTATTCCGTAAATAAATTTGGGTGTTGACCACAAAACATCCTAAGAATTTATCAGTTCTTCTGCGTGACCGAGAGCGACAAAGCAGGCTCTCTGGAGGCATTGCATTATTGTTCAAAAAATTTGCAGCTGAACAAATTAAGTAAAAACGAGGCTTAAAGCAGTGGATGCTACCCTGCTTGCATTCAAAACAATTAAAATGTGCTGTAGTTGCTTGAAATCACACCTCACGATAACGCTGCAAGATTTAGAAGAGACACTATTCCACCTACATGAGCTGCTCTCTAATAGTTGGCGACTTTATCGCCCAGTCTGCTGTATGGGGAGTAAAGAAACTGACCCAGGAGGTGAGATTTCAAAAGATTTTATTTTGTTCAATAATATCTGCCTTCTAAATGCCGATAAACCTGCATATTGATCAACACACGCAGGGGAACTGTGCTGCATACATGTTTCATAATTTCACCCTTTATATTTATATATATTTTAGCGGGATATCATCGAACATTTATATAAGAGCGATCATAAACCAGTGATCATCAGCGCGAAATCTTCACCAACCATTATACCAACTAAACCACACCTGCTGAAACTTCTGTTTGACTACAGAAAACTGTTGGCTTCCAATGCACGAATAGACAAAGCCTTTCCGGCAGTCTTGGCATTTGCGAATATTATAAGGCGTTTCCTTCCTGCATCGTAATTGTAGCTATTCCACAGTCTATAGGGGTGGACTGTGAAGAAACACAATATACTTGTACCCCACATGTTAAACATGATAATAGAGAAAAATAAGCTATGGCGTATATTAAAAAGGCTCCCAACTCCGATGAAAATTATGAATTGAAAAAAATACATTCAAACCAAAATGCAACCTCCGCAATGCAGCAAAAGCCTGATGGCAGCTATGTCTCGTCCATAAATAGCTCAGTTACATAAAAAACTTATGGGTGCAATGCATAAGTTAAATAGGACGCACTCCACCTAAACACTCCCACGTTTTGCAGAACCAGGTGTACAAACTGTCATAAAGAAATAGGCAGATATACCGGGGGTACACACTCCCGCAGTTTCAAGTTCTGCAAAGTTCAAAAGACAGTACCACACCTAGCACAAAACTCAGCAGAGAAACAAATGCTGCCTTCATAAGGTGGCAAAAACAAGTGTATTCACACTTCAAGAACTAAGGACAGTTCTGCTCCCAGTATGCAGACCACCCCCTTTTGAGGTGAAATACATCACGAAATGCTCGAAAATGTCCGTCATCTCCCTCGTGCACGTATAAACCGGCAACTGTTCGTGGGCGCGTGCTTGAAGGGGCCATGAAGAAAATTACATGTTTGTTTTATTTGAAATATTTCGTATTCAATACTTCCCCCAGCGCTTGTCCAGAAGCAAACTGCTTTATTCGCTGCGAAATTATTCAGTTTGAACTATAATTTTAATTCCCGCGCCAAAACGTGTATTTGAACGACGTTTGCATAGACATCATAAGAACAAGACTTTCAGCTAAAGTTGGTGTGGAGCGGATAATTGATCACTGTTAGTCAAACTAGATGTCACCACCACACGGCGGCAAGCCGTTTTACGCCTTTGGTTTGCTTGTGAACGTATTTAAGCATGGCTTGTTTTGTTCATGGTGAAAATATTCGTTTCATAAACCATGGTTCTCTCTCGACAAGGATGGCCACGTAAGACACCGTCACCTGGGTCAATAGGGCAATGTCATCTGAGACAACCCTAAAGCCCCGCAGTGCTGTGCATCTAAACGAAGCATAGTGCGTGCAGTACCAACAGCCGTACGCTTCGGTACTTCTATGTTTATTAGTGCTTTCGTAACTTCCACTGTTTCTCCTATCATTGTTACTGATATAAAAATAATGTTCAGTAAATTTAAGCGCAAACAGCTCGTTCAGCAAGCTTATTTGTTCTGCCTATTTTGTATTTGATTTTTCAGGCCTCCGCCAATCGCAGATCTGGCTGTTATGACAGCATACGTTCTGTTGCGAGAAATGAGGTAGTCGGTCGCATGGCCATTGCCGTTGGTCCTAATTGTGTAGCTTATTTGAGTTAGTTTACGTTTAAAGTGTGGTTAAATAAACTCGAACGAGGCAATTGTTTTAGTGAACCAAAGTTGCATTTTGTCAGCATGGCCCTTTTAAACGTGAAAAACACTGGCGGAAATGTTTCGCGGAAAGCCTTTCACGCTGAAAAAGATCTATGAGCTCACGTCCGCGTTCAAAGGGGGAAAGTTGATCTGGTAACGTCTGATAAGGGCATTACAGCCGTTATCGGCCGATTGCGCAGTTTGTGAAAAAGGCATCGGTGGTGGCCAGGGGAACAGTAGTTGTGAAAGCAGTGTCGGCGGAGGCGAGGAAGAGCGCCGCAGCACCGCCAAATAAATCTACTTCTCCGGAATGAAAACCGAGAGAAGGGGGAGGGTTATACATTAACTGCTTCGCCGTAAAATGCATGGTGCTGGTGTGGGTGATACCTTTAGCATTGCTTCCGTCCGTACACGTCGACAACGAACCTACATCGCCGGCATCGTGGATACTATCGACAAAGGCACGTATTCCGTAAGGGACGTCGTGTGTTCTATCCGCGAGGTCGTGTGGTTGGTCGGCAAATGCGTAGGTTCTGAAACAACTTGCAAAAGACTACTAGTATCAAGTTTGCACGCTGAGGTTGCAGCCGGGATTTCCTCCGCCTTGGGCGGGGGATAAAAAGCGCGCCACAGCCATCTGAGTTCTCGACTGTGAGGCACTAAGCCGCGATAGGGTGATGATGAAGGTCGGAGGAACGGTGAGGGGCTTGCCTGGCTGCGACGTGGGCGTCGAGATCTACAGGACTTTCGACAAGCTCAGGTAGTGGATGGACGGATGAAAATCTGCCAAGTCCGGTTTCAGGGTACCGGCCTTGAAGTAAGTGCGATTTCTTTTGCCACCGTGAAAGCACATTGGCTTGTGGGTATTATTGCGCCACACATCCGTATCTCGCATATGTAGGCAAAATAAATTGTTCTGTCGTGACCAAGAGTAATGGGCATAATACTTTCTTATTTTTAAACGTCGGCTTAAGGGCCAGGGGTGGCATTGATGTTGCATCACGCATGTGTGCTCACTCGTCGTATAGAATTGTTATTCTTTTAGTTCTATTCACTTCAAGCTTCAAGAGAAGCCTCTCTTTAACCATAATAGCAAGACAACGGACAACAAGAATATTAACAAATACTATAGTTAATTATACACAGTTACGTAAAGTTATTGTGCTTCATTTTTCTATGTTGTCCACATTCAGGTGGTCCTACGGAGCTGCGGGTATATATTTCTTTATTTAGTAATACTGCGAACATAATAAAAGGGGTTGTAGCAGAGTGGTTAATACATAGATACATTTGTACATGTTTGGACGAGAAAACATCAAAACAACATCCCAGTACTTCATTGCAAACAATACAGCGATTTCTCGAGCTCAGCCTCGAGATTGAACTAACGTGCATTTATCACACAACGCGAGAAACATGAATTAGAAGCAAGATTTAACATTTTTTTAATGTATGTACACACAGGCATCTACTAACGAATAGGACAAAATTGAAGCAGTGATACACGTAGACAACAGCAAATTCAACGTTCAAGGTGAATCTCGAATCTTTCAATGTCATTTGCTGTCTCTACGTGTGCCTTTAGATCATTCCAGTATGTTATAGTCCAAGGAATAAAGGAGTACATAAATACATTGTTTCGGTTCTTAAATGGTACTAAACTTAACTCGTGTCGTTGCCTTTGGCGTACCCTGAGGAAAACTTTACATAATCAGATGTTCTGGTTAGGAGCCTCCTTTTGACCAGTTTAAACATAAAAAACAATCGAGAAATACGGTTTCGCGCTGAAATTTTTTTTAAGCTTGCTCTGGCAACTAACTGAGAAACCAATTATATTTCATAGCTGTTGAAGGTGAATCTCACTGCCTTATTAGGTACCCTTTCTACTTTGCGAACATAAACAGCAGTGCAGGGATCCCTGATGATATTTGCATAGTCCAGAATTGGAAGAATAGGTTTTTTATATGCCAGGAGCTTAGTGTCACTTGAAGCATTACGTAATGATCGTTGTAAATAGTAAAGTGTCGACAATGCTTTGCTGGATATATTATCAATATGTTTGTCCCAATAGAGGTCATCAGATATGATAAGACCTACGTATTTGATATCTTTCACCCGTGGTAATGTATTGGCATCGGCGGTGTGGTTAAAAAGAAGGGGGTGTTTTTTCTTATAAACAGACATAATAGCACCTTTCTTATAATGTACTGACATCTGACAGGTATTGCACCATTGCATTATTTTACCTAGGTCGGTGTTTAATTCTGATCGCTGGGGGACTTAATTACGGAGTATATAACACAGACATCTGCGTACAGTCTTATTTTGACGTCACATTGGTCTACAACATCATTTATAAAGATCAAGAATAATAACGGGCCCAGTACTGAACCTTGTGGTATGCCACAGCACACATTAAAAACTTCTGAAGTAGTTTTTTTGTATAATACCTACTGCTTACTACCCGTGACAAAAGAACTAATCCAATTACAGAGCTGGGAATGTTTTATAAGGTCCGTTAGTTTGATGAGCAACTTTGAATGGGAGATCTTATCGAAAGCCTCCGCTAACTCCCGAAAAATTGTGTCCACTTCGGATTGTTCGTTTATGGCTCAAGCGAAATCATGTGTAGTTTCAACAAGTTTGGTTATTGTGGTAAACCAACGCCGGAAGCTACGCTGAGTGTGAGACAGAACAGAATGGGTATCGAGGAAAAGGCCAATGTGCTTGTGAATGACGTGCTCTAGCAGTTTGCAGCAAGTGGTCGTCAGAGGTATTGGGCGGTAATTCGGAATATTCTGTTTTCTATCTTGCTGGTGTAGTGGTTTTATCACCGACAGCATCCAGTCGTTTGGCAATTTACCAATAGACATCGATGCATTGAATATAACAGCCAGACATTTACAGGACCACTCGGCATATCTTTTTAAGAAAGCATTTGAAATTCGGTCAGCACCTGGGGATTTCCGTACATCTAAGTTCAAGAGCAAAGAAAAAATTCAAGACTCGGAAATTAGCTGGTCTTCAATTGCGGCTATCCCTTTATATTTGCCAAACGCTGGGCCTTACGGTATTATTGTCTGTGAAGGCTGAGGGGAAATGGTCGTTGAAAGCATTAACGTTTTCACTGGCGTCAGAAGTACAAACGTTGCTGATGACAAAACTGTTAGTCGACGACACCTTAGGTGATATATATCGCCAGAAGCGAAAAGGCGATTCTTTTATTAAGCTGCTCAAGCGAACGTTGCAAAAGCTGTGGTTTGCGTTTTTCATTTTATCCTCATGTTGACGCGACAGAAACAATTGTATCATTCAAGTTTCTGTGAACAGCTTTTTTACGTGCATTCCTAAGCCAGCTGATTTTCCTTTTGAGATGAATAATTTACCTCGTACCTCGTAACAGCTCAATACATGCACGGACGGTTTTCTTGAACTTTAACCATACTGTGTTGCCGTCAAATAGGTGAGCACTAGAACAAAACTCATTATACGCCAGATCCAATTTATCCAAAATTTACACATCGTCTGCTAACGAGAAAACAGGTACGAGAAAACAGGATGTAACAACCTTCTTGGCCTTAATCGAGCTCGAATTTACTAGAACGGCATTTTGATCTGACATTCCATCTACTACTTCACAATCAATTTTACCTGGTATATTGCTTTGAATAAACACAAGGTCAAGAATCGACTTGCTATTGCCCTTTACCCGAGTATAGTCTTTAACCTGTTCTATGAAGTCAAAACGAAAGGAAATATCAATGAGCTCTTCACTATTATTAGTGTTATTGCTACGGCAGTGAAAAAAGACCTATTGATTCTGTAAGTTGAAGTCCCCACATAAAATAAGTTTTGTAGTTCGGGATGTTAATTAAGTAATGGGGCGCTTGAGGCTTTCTAACACCATAAGATCATCCCCCGGTGGCCTGTAAGCAACTCCAATTACTATACAGAGGCTTTCGCAAAACAATTTACACAATAAGGCCTCATCACCTGAAGCATCCCGCGTTCGCATTGCCTTGAAGTTTTTCTTAAAGAGTAGGGCAACGCCCACACCCTTCGAATCATGGTCTTGTCTGTTCACACAGTACACTGGCGGCACAAATTCGTTATCAAAAACACTATGACGGAGCCACGTTTCTGTGAGTGCTATAACTTCGTGGTCATGAATTGCTATCAAGTATTCGATATCCAGTCCCTTTTTACGACACTCCGGCAATTACACTAAACAGCTTCAGAGAACCACGGTACCCTTGAGGTCACGTATCCGCATGCCTCGGAACAAGAACTCTATCGTTAGTTTAATCATTCTAAGCCTAAAGTTTTTTTCCCACCAAAATCTTATCAAACACAAGTTTGGCACTCTCGTTTTGTTCCCTGTGGCTAGCTGTGCTGTCCCATAACTTTTCCTTGTTTGGCGGACCTTCAAAAAGCAGTCTTCAGTAACATATAAACTAGAACCTTTAACTTTGGTGCAGTCTTTCAGTATCTGTAGCTTCAATCGGAAGTCAACCAATTTATTAATTACCGACCTGAGTTTGTTAGGGCGTTTACTGCCTAGCCTGTGGCACCATTCTGTTGAAATTACACTCAGACTTAGTGTGCTTTTGAAGGATTTTTCGGATATACTTTCGCTTAGCGTAATCGGTGTTTCGTCTGAAGGTTCATCAAAGCCGTGTATGACCATGTTGTTGCTGCGGCTACGATTTTCTAAGTCTTCTACCTTATCGGCCAAGGATGCCATGTTTTTTCGATTGCGTTCATTTGATCTTCTATGGCACAAAATTTATCATGCGAAGTGTTAACACGCTCGAAAGAGGATTCTATTGAGTCAAGCCTAGTCTTCAATTCACAAAGAGTGCCAGTCATGTTTTCCTCGGCAGCGCCGAAATCATTCTTGCATTTCAGCATTTCTTGTTGGCGGGACGCAACTGTGCGAATAAGGTCACGGTCGTTTACGTTGGCTACTGATACTGGTCCCTCGGGGGGCACTTCCGTGGGCCAATGTAATTTTATGTTCCAGTATAACATTCGAACCAATGTATCTTGCAATATAAAGGATTTTATTTTTTTGTTAACAACTGTTTTACTAAAAATTTAAGTAAAGAATTTATTTAAAGCAATACATGCACAGTATCTGATGGCGTATTCCCATTGCTACGAAAACCATATTTGCCTGCAGGATATACTGCACAGGAACGAAACCCAGTTTTCCTGCACCAATCCGGCGTGCATGGTGTTTGTCTCTGTTCCATTGCGTCATTTTTTCGGAATAGTAGGAATACACAAAGAGGCAGAAAATCAAATGCAATTCACCGGCTTAAAGCCACGGCAACCCATGCGTCTCATCTATGCCTAATTTAGCTATGTCGCGTCATAGTTATGGATCATACTCACGTGGGAACGAAGGAAAAAAGAAGCCAAGCATCCTTGCTACTTGATATACCGATTTGCGTTTTAAACGCCTTCACAAACCTTGGTAGATTCGCATGATTCCCCTAACCCTGCGTGATTCCCCTAACAATCTAGCCTGGATTAAGGCGAATATCATCTTGACTAAGGGACCAAGTGCTTCGATTGACTTGCTAACAAATTTAAGTTTTTTTTGTTTTTTAAGCTGAAAATCTTGGGTGCCATAACGTGCGAAATCCCGACGTTGTTATTGCTGGCCGGTACGTAAAATGACTGCCTCTGTGAACAATAAAAACAAACATATTTGAGTCTGTATGGGAATCTAAATTTAGTCTCTAGAGTAAAGTGCGTTTCCAGCCCCTTACGCCAGCAGGTTGCCAGGAGAAGAACAATGTTAAGCCTAGTGAAACGACGCTGACGTCATGCTGTGTGACAGGCTAACGTGACGGCAATGTGGGTAGAACACGCGCACGTCAGCAACAGAGAACTCTGATTCTGGAGATCCTGTGGCGGGAAGGGCCGCCAATATACCTGCCGAGGAACTCACAACGAAAGAGAAAAAATGAACGCCAACAAAGACACGTGAACAGGATGGTGTAGTAAATAAGCCCTTGACAAGTATTCCCCGGAAAAAGCGTAATGCTTTCACTGTCAAAGCACGTAAGCAGCCTTGAGTACCACGAGGAATTGAAACGATGAAGGCTAGAATTGGAAAGACAAGCGCAAAAGGTTCTAATTAAAGGAAGGTGCAAAAATAACATTGCCGTGCAAGTAACCACGAAAGTTCTTCCACTTGAGGTTTCGGATTATGTTACTCGTGGTGTGTCCAACATGTGGACCTCATGATGTGCAGCGTGGTGTCCGGGAGGTGGGGTTAGAAACAGACGGAGGTGGATTGACTGAATATGGGGTTTAACGCATTAAAACGGCACCGGGCTATGAGGCGCGCCGTATAGTGCAGGGCTCCGGGTTACTTTTCACTGACTGCAATTATTTAACGAGCTCCGAAATCTAGACGCACGGCCGTTTCCGCATTTCGCCTCCACCAGATCTCTACAACCATCGTCTGTTGTGTGGGCGGTGGGGGTAGGGAGGGTGGATGAACAGAAGCAGCGCGGGGTGAGAGCAGTTAGGCGTCAGTGGCGTGAACTTTTGTTCTGCAGCAGGCAATGATGATGGTGGAGGTGGTGGTGGTGACGGCGGTGGTAGTGGCATGGTGAGGAACCAAGTTAGAGACCGCTCGGGTGTGAAATGACCCTGTAGCTGGGCCGGTGACGCGTTCAGGGCCACTGTCAACGTACCGAGCTCGAGATGGACCCGTGGCCGGAAGCAGTGCACGGCTGCCAGGGGCGTCCTCTACCAGGAAGGGAAAGCCGTTGCCTTGATTGGGTCAGCGAGCAGTACACGCCAATGCGCGAACGTCTGCGGATGGTCGCCTGAATGAATGCCGTTCATTGCGGCGGCAGGTACTGAGGACGACGCCACTCGGGGCTCAGTAATGCCGGTTCTAGACCACGACACGCGCGTCTACTCTTGCCGCCGTACTTGAAACGGAGCCGCGAGTGACGGTTCTGCGTAACCCCATAAAGCCTCCCGGGGCACGCGAAAAATTTGACCCTTTTCTTTTTCTCCCGCTGCTAGGTCGCGTGCGAGTGCCGTCACGCGTGCTGGTGTCATTTTCGCAATGAAGAACGCCTGCACACACATGCCTCACTGCTTTGGCTCTGCTGCGTTTTGGCGATGAAAGACTAAAGCGAGTAGGTTCGAGTGCAGCTCCTCACCTCAATTCGTCGAACCGCTACCCCTAAAATGCTGAGTGAATAAATATTAGTATCAAAGTGAAGACAAATGCGATAATTTGCTTCGGCGTAGTAGGTGTGGTTATAGGGTTTATTCCTTGTTATTTATGGCAGATGTGTAGGGCGCTAGCAATTGTTCGGTGTGTACGTTCGTATCCATAAAAGATCTGGCCATCCTGGTGCTTGGGTTATTTGATCCGCGGTTATTTGCGGGCCACGAGTACATGGTCACTGTATGTTTGGCCACCGCTGGTTCTCTGGTAACTCGTGGGTCGTGGTCTGCTGGTAGGTGACCCTCCGTGGGTCACGCGTGCCACCGGTGTGACCCACACGTCCCGCATGGGTGGGTCTCGGGTGAGCGCACGGTCTCCCATTTTGGCAACCTCAACTTTGTAGCTAGCAGGTGGGTGACCATGGCAACGTAGGGTCACCTGTCGTAGATAACATGCGGCAACGCAATTTTCGACGAGCCAGTGACCCACTAGTGAGTAGGACTACTGGTGAGACAGACAGACAGACGGACAGACAGAGAGACAGACAGAAATTTTAATTCGATGAAACAGCGCATTGCTGTACAAAGAAGAGGCGCTGAACTCCAAACTGAGGTCTATTGAAAAAAACTGTAATACCCATGCGCGCCGCAGTGTCAAGTAGAGTCAATACAAAATTGAAATAAAGGACAAAGTCCTTTAACGACTACACAACGATATAAGTCACGCCTTGACAGGCTACTCCTTTATCACACGGTGCGTGTGCGGTTGAATAGCGCTATTCTTCTCTATATTTGTAAAGTGAAAATCTTGAAATAGCTCGCACGTTGTCTGGTTCTCTTCCAAGTTTAGGGTAAAATGATTCTCAGGCGAAAGGAAAACATCGCATCAGCGAGGCATGCGATATACAATGTAACCAGTCCGGCAATGTACCATCCGGATTCATTGGGATGGTGCGAAAGCAACAATTACAGCTTCATCTCTCCAAGCCTATCGTGATATGAATACTCGTAAGACTTCCCCGCTCATTTTTATTATACTGTCTGCTTGGTGTACCCGTAAAACGCGCTAGTGTAGTGCATGGTTTGGGCGTAAAGATGGACGTGATTTTCCCAGGTCACCAGTGAATTCACCGACCGATCATGCCTTGTTTTACTCTACAGCGCAATAATTTTACCGAAGCTCGATTTTTCCAGTGAACTTTGAAATTGTTTAAGCCCTTCGTCGTCCCTTTAACTACACTGGATTCAGACGCCTACACTAAAATCGTATTTTATCTTTACTCACCAGTGAGCCATTAAGGACACGGTGAGCGTCTCAAGCTTCTGAATCTTGAGCTATGTATTAGGCACCCCAGACGTGACCTTGTTTTTCTTTTTAACTGTGTTCATTCCAAGTTTGACTGATCTTGCCTTGTAAGCTCTGTTCACCTGGAAGTGCCAAGCAGACCACTGAGGCCGCATGGCTGCTTTCGTGCTGAAAGAAAACTGAGCCTGGCACAGCTAGCCGATGTCAACATGCCTTTAGCAGTCTGTTCTAGGGGTGAAGCTCCTTAGGGTCTCGGAATGAGGCGTCTCATGTCGTCGTATTCTTATATGGTCACGGTACTAAAACACCGTGACACTCGTTTTCTAACGCCTCGCACAGCAACGAAACGCGTACTAAAAGTGCATAATGGAGAAAACCGGTTTAAAATAAACTAACATCATTTAAAAATTTTTGTGACACTTCCTCTCCGCTTCAGCAATCGTTAAGCACAAGCAGAAGCTGTTTATAGGCGGGCTATAAATTTCGTTACACTGGGATACCTACCGGCTCTTGCGATAGGCCTGATCGGGGGCGGTAGGTTGAAGCAAAAAAAAAGGCATACTTACCTGTTGCCGGTGCCTCGTTTATTTCGCGTTCTAGCGTACCGCTAGTCGGTGTGCGCTGATATGTGGTTTATAATAAATTATCTTCATGTGAGCCAGTCCGCGCTACGCGCGACTGGTGGTGTAATTACTGCGGGCAGCAAGAGACGACGGACCACGTTTTCGCTCAGTGCAGAGTTCCCAGAGCCTTCTGGCGAAGCCTGTCGTGGATTCCGAATGTTCACCTCCCACTGAACCCCAAAAACGACTAAGATAGAAATGCAGGAGCGCATGAAAAACTGCGGCTCCTGTACACCGCTCACAGTCTGCAAGAACTGTGTCGGAACAGGTGCTTCATTGACACGTACTGCGGGAAGCATGCACCGATGATCCTCATAGTGAGCAATATGTCCGGGAAAGCCAAACTTTTCCTCCAAGGCCAGCTCGACCGAACAACCAGGAATCCTTCCAAGAGTCGTGGTGCTTCATCGGTGCTGTGTGGTTGTGGGGAACGGATCTCGTGGTGTGCGGCACGACTGCCGGGAATCAACCGTGAACGACTCATCCCGACGAATAGTGCATGTGCTGTGCAAGTGTCAGGCACGCGTGTTAGTGAATTGAGAACGAGTCAACCCAACAAAAATTGTGTGCGTCTTGTAGGTGCACGAAATACTAACCAGAGCGACAATTTAGAACTCTGTGCGTGTGCGCGCGAAGTACCCTAAAGGAGATGAGCCACTTTTGTGCCTCCAGGGTGGCGACTGTCGTGTGAAATCTGCCAAGAGTGGATATAATTTTGTAAATAGTCAATTCTTCTCGCGGGGCAGTCCAGCCCTTTCGGCGCAACATGTACGCTCAAAGTGGCGCTAACGCGTCCCGTGTTTTTCCATACCCATCCTGTATACATGTGTCACGGATAAATATTCACGCCCAGCCAGTGTGAGCGTTGACCATGTTACATGAAAACTCATTCGATAGTTTTCTGTACTTTGGGCAGCGCTCTTATCACTGTCGCTGCGCCCTGATATATGGATTGCAATAAATTCTCATTAGCAAGTGTAGGTGCACGAAACATCAACCAGATCGACAATTTAGGACTATGTCCGTGTGCGCATGAAGTACCCCGGAGGCGGTGAGACTCTTTTGTGCCTACAGGGTAGCGAATGTCGTGTGAAACGCCCCAAGAGTGGACATAAGTTTGTAAATAGTCATTTTTTAGCGGGGCAATCCAGCCCTCTCGGCGCGACATAGACGCTCAAGGAGGCGCCAACGCCGCCCCGTGTCTTTCCATACTCATCCTGTATACGTGTGTAACGAACAAAAATTTCCGCCTAAACGGAATTCGGTGGTCTGGCGACTGCTACAGACCCACTCGTTTCCAAACCCACTTGTGTATAGCTGTTGCTACCCAGGGCGCTATTACGCCCAGTGTCAGAGATGTCAGGAACGAGGGCGATCAGTGTCCGCAGGCGATCACAAGCGGCCGCACAATCAATAACAGTAAGCAGTTGGAGACCGTGCTGCTCAGCTCCAGCCCGGAAGATCAACTCTGGGCCGTCCAGCTGGCTGAGGACGCTGCCAGAGCCCAAGGGCTCACAGCCGACGGCGAAGCAACACAGATGGCAAATTGAATAAAGCTTACTCTCCCTCGAGCCCCCAGGGCGGGCATTGCCCTGCGCTCGCGTTGACCCCTGCCACTACCCCAAACAGGGGCAGATGGGGCATGCAAATTGCTTAAATACGGTTCAACGCAAAAGAGGGCGCCATCGCCTCGGCAAGCGCGCGACTCCTCCCACTGGCGCTTCTCCGGCACCCAATCAGCGCGCCGTGTGGCAAGAGAGAGACTTACAATCTTTGAATACACTTATAGACTGCATGCTTCGCCCCTCCCCGTTAGTGGAATTGCCCGGATTTTTTATTTTCCATTGACATTTTTTGCAATGACATAGTTCTCTTTAAACGCTCCTTGAAAAAATGACATTCTGAAGGCGCATGTCGTTGAGAGGTCGCACCTGCACTTTTCCCTCGGTTCTTGTGTTTCTGCACCAAAAGCACCACCTTGCTTATACTTGCACGTTGTGTTTATGACTGCACACTCTACACACGACCCCTGAGATGAGATCTCGTTGT
>JABSTR010003075.1:0-31606 GCA_013339765.2 Haemaphysalis longicornis | reverse complement strand
TGTCAGCGCCCGCCTTGAGACCTGTGGCACACCAAGCAGTATCAAATGGGGGTTGAGGAATAAAGGTCGTGGACAAAGCAGTGAAGCATTGTTAAAGGTGGGGAAAACGACGTTTATCCCCGCCAGCGTCTGTCGAATAAATGAAGCGAACCGCATGCGTCCAAGCGTTGTATAATTGGAGTTTTTAAAACGTGTTTTTGGGGAGCTCGCCGGGACCGCAGTGGTCCATCGTAAGAAGCGGGTCTTTGTAAAACCGGGGCACATATAATCGCGATTCCATTGTATTATCACTGCACATTAATGCAGCCATGAAGACAAAATACAAGTTGGGTTTATTAGAAAGGCTGCTTAGTCCTGATAACAATGATACCAATATCATCGCAATCTTCGAACAAATAACGGAGATATTAAAGGAAAATGTGTGAAGCAGTCGCGACCCCCTAGCCAATTTCCCGCAACCTTTTCTATGACGTCAACGGAACCTTGTTCGTGCGATTGGCGGCCGCCTAACTGACCTGTCGTGACGACACATGATGGACGTCTGTAAGGGGGCCTCTAGTTCCACTTGACCCGCATCACTTGAATGCTAATGTGCAGTTTATCGCACTGAAAATTTTATTTTATTGTTGGCCCGTGTGATGTCATTCTTGCTCGTAACACGTCACTGTGGCGCAAAATTTGAAAGTTTTTAAGTACTTCTTGCTTTTTATTTTTTTCATTAAAAAAACATCTTTGTGTGGCTGTAATGGAGCTGAGTGAGATACTGAATTTAGTTCTTTCAAATTGAACAAAGTTGTATTTTCTCTTCATGGCTCCTTTAATATTCAGGTGGTATGATGAAACAGAACTAGAGGCCCCACTGCAATCGTGCAATCGCCCATTCATGTTTTTTGGTGGTGGGTTAGTTCAGCAATCATCAATCACACAAACAAGATTCTGTGACATCCTAGAGACTGCTTCATCTATTTTCTTTAATTATCTCAACTATTTGTTGGAGTTTGCACGAAAATTGCCGTCATCGTTATCGTGACAAAGGGGGGTCCTTTTAATGAATTGAACTGGTATTTTGTGTTCATGGCCCCTTTAAAAGTGGTGAAGAGGGCACAAGCTCCCACTTTTGATTGTGCTACGAGCCAACTGAGGTTACCGTTTCGCTTTCACCGCCTTTCAACCTCGCAGCGTGGTCATGGTGGTCGGTGCTGGCAGGGGACCCCTGGTGACGGCGACTCTGAACGCGTCTGAGCGCGCCCAGCAGAAGGTTCGGGTCTACGCCGTCGAGAAGAACCCCACGCTGTGGTCACGTGAGTGTCGTTTCTTTCCCGACACTCTCAGTGCGATTTGTTTGAACGAGGTGCAGCATTGCGTGCTGGAAACGCAAAAGCTCTTAATGGCACTAGACAAATCAAGGGTTCTTTGTCAAACGTTTTTTTCACCTCCAAAGCAATCTTTAACCAAAAAACCGTGTTGTGTTTAAGTGAAGAACACTTTAGGGGCTCACCTTCTCGTCGTAGCTCGCTCGCTGGAGCCAAGTAGAGCCACAGGGCATTCTGTCATCGCAGCATTCACAGAGGCTTCGAAAGCCAAGCAGTTTATATAGTCATAAGTGTTCGAAACTCGTGAACCACTGGCGCTTCTCATATAGCTCCCCGTTGTTAGTGCAAAGAAAACTGCAGGTACATTTGAGGCAAAATATGCGTAACTAACCGGCAGCGCCCTCGTTCATTTAGTTAGGAACGCTCGTTGGGTTGGTTTCACGATAGCAAGCGAAAAAAAGTGCTGGTGGCAACGTCGGCCCATGCAGTAGGAAAACCAAGCCCAAAAGAACGGAACTGCCGCTGGCGCAGCTTCAGGCAGGGGGCGCGCAGCACTGCGAAGGCGGGAAATTTGAATTGCATTGGGTGGTAGCAGTGAGCGGATAACAGCACTACAGGCTATCAGGGCAAATCACTGCTCTGCACTTCCGACAGCTTTCCGCTTGAGTGGAACGGCTTTAATTTGTTGTTGGTTTCTTCGAGTCAGTGTTAGCCTCTTGTTTCATCTCACTTTTTTCTTTCTGGTGGGAGAATCGTTTCAAAATATTTCTGGCTCTGTTTGTGTGTTATGTCTAAAGTGGGGCAAAAAATAGTAATGCTATCCTTAGACGACCGAGCCACGGTAGATAAAACATTGTGCAACATTTAATTTCTTCATGTTAGTATGCCACTATGTCACATTGTCTTCTTCGCCTTCTTCTCCTTCACACTGTGCATACTTGCAGTGACTGCATATAAGCTAACACAGGTTGCTTTGAATTAGAGCCGTCTAGTCTATATTGAAGCTGTCTTTTCTTTAAACGTTAAATGCACAAGATTAGCAGAACAGAGAAGTTCGTAGCGTTAACTGCAAACAGAGGTGCATTTTAGTTTCAGAGAATGAAACTAAACCCACATTTTTTTTTTTGTTATGTGTTTTCAGACTAAACCAACTTCTCATCTGTGAACGGAGCATACTGCATTTACTCGCATGTTGTATGCAGTATTTTTTTTTTACCCAGAAAGTAATTGTTTGGGTGCATTCTTTGATGACACAGGACAAGTATTCACACTTTTTTTTCTTTTTGCGGCGATACTGATTTAGCAACTGTCCTTGCACAAGTCGTTACTCAGTTTTGGGATGACCTTCACTACACTAACCTTCATTTCGTAGCAGCCAAGGGAAGAGTAGCACAAATTCAAACTCAGTTTGAAACTTGTTGGAATCAGAAAGTTTATAATTTGCTAACGTGCATTAGAACTGTGAAAACGGTTTGGTTGGTTTCCAATGATCGCCATGTGGCACCTTCGCATACTGAAGACCTTGGTTATAAAAGGCACGTTTCTCAGGTCCCTTGAGTGTCTCTTGTAAGGAAGTGTACTGCATTTCTAAAATGTTTTTTGTTGGTGCCGGTGGTTTTTAAGCGTTGGTCTGGGGTAGTAGTAAGTTCCATAGGAATGTTAACAGGTCAGTCCCCCGTAAGTATGCCCATGCACGCTGAATATTACAGCATTATGGCTTCTCAGTACAGAGTTGCACCTGGTTTTGGCCTGGCTACTACCCACTGGGAGGAAATTAGCAAGTGACGATAGCAGTTGCCATCAGAAGCTCACGGTTGATTCCCAAAACTCCCGTTTGGGCGTGCCATCACATAACCTGTGATTCCCACGTACCTAGTCAGGGGGATTAATCCCATTAATCTCATTAAGAGATAATGGGAGAGGCCTTTGCCCTGCAGTAGGCGTAGATAGGCTGGTGATGATGATGACTCGGAGATTGGCCAGCGAAGAAGTCAGCTGGTGTCATAGGCTCACAGCTCATTTGCCAATTCTAATGTCGATGCCTTCCCATTGCATAGTGCCCTTGCGTTCAGGATGCATAAGCAGGCTTAAAGGGGCCCTTCAACACTTCCAATAAACGCTTTCACTCTTCCTTTGCGTCTTTAAGCACTGCGAACGCTACAGTTATCACTAACAACCGCGGCACTGCTGATTTGCTCGTCACAGGAAAATATCCGTCTTCCGTTTCTGCTTGCTTTGTGGCTTTTTTTCTAACTGGCTCTCGAATGCGTTCATTGCTGCAACTTAAGGAAAGCCGGCCAATAGCCGCTGCACCCCGCTGTAATGATGTAATTCTTGCAGCTGAAGATGCCAGGATTGGAAAGACAGAAAAATCTTTGAGCAAGTGTCTAAGTTATCTGATGGGCATAGATAGAGTAATATTTTCGGCTGAGGTACTGTGATCTCCCATCCTGTGCACATGGTGTGCTTGTTGAATACGTTCTGCAAGCATTTAGGATTTGAGAAAAGCTGAGAAAGCGTTGCAGGGTCCCTGAAGTGCCACCAGTGTTTGGTTGCATGTGAGAGTGCAGACCTTCACGCTACCTTAACCAATGTGCCTTCTCTCTGTCGCCCTCCCTTTTGCATGCCCAGCCTGCTACCCTGAAAGAAGAGACCTGGAAGGAGCGGGTGACGGTCGTGTCGTGTGACATGCGCGACTTCGAGGCGCCCGAGAAGGCCGACATCCTGGTGTCTGAGCTCCTGGGCTCCTTTGGGGACAACGAAGTCTCGCCGGAGTGCCTAGACGGCGCGCAGCGTTTCCTCAAAGGTGACCTTCTTGGTGCAGCGCATGTTTCTTTGCACGGTACTGGGCAGTCCCCATCAAAAAAATTCTCTTACTATTTAAAGCCGGCTTGGGAGTGCATGAATGCTATTGTATACGTGGGCTCTTGCGGGATTGGATCTCGTACATCAGACGAGAAAGTGTTTGACATTGCTTTCTTCATCGCTTCATCCTATAATTCATTTTTCCTTCTCTTTCCATCACTATGCACCCACAATAGCGATGCTTCCTATACATCTGCTTCACTATAGCTGTGCTCCACTATGGAAGCTGAAAACACAGCACTGACTCCTCAGGATGAAGTAAAAAAGCGAGTACAGATAAGCAAGATTGGAACACGAGACCGAAGCGCATTTTGCTTCTATGCAGCATTGTTGGAGGATTTTGTTTTTGAAAGTGGGATGGTTGGCAGGGTCAGTGGACTCTTCTATTGCCCCCTCTCTGGATAAACCCATAATTTGGTGGAGGGCTGTAGTGGTATTGAAGGCGAGCTCGTGTGAAGTTACGAGTACTGTGTGTTAAATCTAGCAAAATGGAGTGGCTCGTTTGAAAGCTGCCGCAGTATTATTATGGATGGTGCTAAGCTTGTTCAATTCCAAATGGTGGTGTTGTATGAAGGATTTGCACTCGAGGTGATTTGTTTGAAGAAATAATTTGGTGTGTGAGCAGAACAGTTATAAAAAAATCAAAGCCCCTTTCCTAAGAAAGATGGTTAAAACGCGAGCAAGGCTTTCTCCCCCACAAACTAAATGCAAGTCAAAGTCAAAATTCCAAACTGCTTCAACTGTGTCGGAATGGCAGTACCAGATACACGTTGGTTTCATAAAGCGAGGGAACCAGCTTTGATTCTTGTTTTTCTTTTGAGGCACTTGATGTGTCTTTGTGGAAAACTGATCATTGTCATGCGCCCTCCCATTATGTAAAGTTAGCTTTCCTGCAGTGTGTTTTTGTATGTGGTTGCCATCAGTAAAGCAAAGAAAGCTTTGGGGTTTCTGCGCCCTTGAAAATGCCTTGGTACGGCTTTGAAAGTTCTTGAATAGTATCCTTGACTTGTCGCTGAGTCCTGCACGGAACCTGGCCGGATGTCATTTCATCCCACTACATTAGCCAGCGTAACTCTGGTCCTTCGCTTGCCTACAGCTGCACCAAAAAGGGAACACAAGCGCAAGAGTATGTACAGAAGCAGCCTGTATGTCTGCCTCTTTTTCGTTTGTGTTCCTTATTCTGCTTAGTTGTAGTCAAGTGAAGGATACCCCCACATGTCCCCGACCTGCTTAGCCCTTATTACCATTATACGAAGCTATCTTAATTTCAGCGGAATTTATCTTTTGCCTAGACTTGCACTCTCTAATCCAAAAACCACTCTTTTTCTGTTCCTAGTAAAGCAGTACTCCTTACATTAATCCTTTCTTTTCTGTAACCTGTTGAAGGGACAACTTAACCAACCTAGAGATGCAATGCCTTTGGAATTTTGATCTACATTCAGTATTAGCTGCGCCAGAAGCAATTAAAGCACCTCTCCCCCCTTGCCGATCGACTCCTCCTCCTTCAGCTTCCTTCAAAGCAGCTGGAAACACTGGGAATAGCCATGTGACATCGCGACGCTCGACTTCCGTTCTGCGCTAGCTACATTCCTGCGCCTAGGCACGCGTCAATCGCTGCGGGACCGCATTTGCCGCCTTTGCCTGGGGATCGTGCAGGAAGGAGGAAGAGCAGTCGGAAGCCAATGGCAGTGACGCCGCCGCCGGCCAACCTCGCCAGCGATTGGGCGAATCAGGGACGCCTCCCTTGCGTCAGCCGCGGTCGCCGTTGCGTCAGCCGCGGTCGGCTCGCTGTGGCGTCGCGCTCATCGGCCTGAGAAAGGCGATCTTCAAAAATTGTTTAACAACTTATCCGTACAACGTATGGGCTCACACTTGGCTCAAAAATGTCCCGTTATGTGTTCTACCACCTGAATGCATTTTGATTGCCACCTTCACCAAGCTTTTCGGGGGTCCCTTTAACTTTCCTCTCAACGTGTTTAGTAAGTCCTGAAGTAGTTTTGCGAATCTGGTGTAAGGTAGTTTAAAATCCTGTGTACTAATTTTCCCCATGGCTGATTTTTAAAATCTGGGACCTAAATGTGTGTGTTTTAACTGGTCTCAAGAACGTTTAGAGCTGTGAATGATACATGCTATTATTCTCATTATTTTCATAACCACGTTGTAAGTGCAGAGAACTTTAGGGGCTCGCTCACCTTGTCGTCGTAGCTTGCTCGCTGGACCCAAGTGGAGCCACACAGCGTACTGTCAGAGTGGCGTCCTGGCGAAGCGGCGTCCCACAAAGGCTTCGAAAGCCAAGCAGTTTATATAGTCATAACTGTACAAAGCTCGTGAACTGCTGCCACTTGTCTACATCTCCCCGTGTTTAGCGCAAAGAAACCTGGCAGGTACATTTGAGGCAAAATATGCGTAAATTAACCGCAGCCGAACCGTGTTTTTTAGTTAGGAAAGCTCGTTGGATTGGTTTTTTGGGATATTAAGTGAAGAAAAGTGGCAGTGCAATGCCGGCACGTGCGGGAAGGAGGAAACAGCAGCACAGAAAGAACAGAACTCCGTGGCGCAGTTTTCAGGCAGGGGGTGCGTGAGAACTGCAAAGGCGGGAAATTTGAAATGCGTTGTGTGGTAGCAGTGAGCGGATAACGGTGCCACAGCTCATTGTGGCGAATCACCGCTCTGCATTTCTGACAGCTTTCGCGTTGAGTGGAACGTCTTCATTTTTTTCTGTGCCGGTTGTGACGCCGTTCCTGCCCTCCTCGCCTTCTTGCAGAGGACGGCATCAGCATTCCATGCCAGTATACGTCATACCTGGCCCCGATTCAGTCGCACAAGCTGGTACTCCGACAGTGTCGGCACTGCGCGACAAGGACAAGCACCCGCTCGTGAGTAGTAGGGCCAGCTCGCTCTTAGCTGTTGGCCGTGAGTGCGTTTGAAGTGCTCTTGACAGAGGCAGAAGTGAAAACTCCCTGTCCATCTCAATTTCGACGTGTTTTAATTAATAGATCTCCTGCAGGTGGTCGAATTCATCCAGAGCCTTATGCCATAGTGCACCTGGTAGCAAAATGTAGTTTCGGGACTTGAAAAACCCGCACGTTTGAAAAATTTTGGGGGAGCTTGTAAAACTGCACACTGTTATAGATGCAGATGCCATGAAATTTACTGATGCTTCTTTGCGCACAGTATTTGTGTATAATATACATCCTTTCGCTGCCCCCCCCTTCACTCAGTTCTTTCACTGTAAATGGCGTCTCAATGCGCCATTCTTCATACTCTGTCTTGTACACTTTAGTTAACTGTACGGATAACTGTTCTTGTTATTTTGCTTTTTTTTTTCATTGTTTATGCCATGCAATGTAATTTATTTTTTGTAAGTTTTTAGTGCTATGTTGTGTTATATTCGTATTTTTTGTGCCACCAATTTTTGTGACACAAATTTTTTTGTAACACACATAAAAAAAAATTTGTTCCAGTGCTGCTTAGAAGAGCAAGTGAAATAATCTAAGAGGTGGAAACTAGTGCGAGGCTTTCGCATTTTTGCATCTGTTAATATTGTCACGTAGCCAAAGACGACGCAGCTGTCCTTGAAGGAAAAACTAAGTTATTGGAGCGAACTGGTGCTCCCCTAACAACTCAAAGAGTACACAGGCGGCATAGCAGCAGTCAACAAAGTGGACATGCGCAGGCGCGTGTCGGCGAAATCAATTGCCGCGGCGTCTGCTCGCGGCATTATCTTCGCACGAGTGTTTCTCGAACAGTCGATTTACTCCAAGCACACCGTAGATAAATGAGGACCATTCTAGACTAGTCACGTTAGGGCGAAACATTCTCCCTATCACGTGAGAATAACAGGTGCGGCAATAAGAAAGAATGAAAGTAACATGTGTTTCGCTTGGGACACGGATAATACAGCCAGGCGCAGCGGGCGGTAAAAGTGAGAAACATAAACAAACAAATTCAATGCATGGTTTGCGGAAATATTGAGCAGAGTGAGCCACCTGTTCAGCGCTGCAGAGACGCACCACTGTCAGTTGTGTTTAGTGTTGGAAGTTGATTGTCGAGTGGGACGTCCCTGTTGACCAGGGTTGTTCTCGTGACTATCCCTCCCTGGTGTGTTTGCAGACCCGTTCGAGGTGCCCTACGTGGTGCGCTTGCACAACGTCACAGTCCTGGCCGAGCAGCACCCCCTGTTCACCTTTGTGCACCCCCAACAAAGGTGGGAACATTGAAATGGCGAGCGGAAGTTCCGCAGTAAATAAAGAACAAGAGCGTGTCGCAAACTAAACCCTTGCTGCTACTGCCTACTGACCCCCCCCAAATTCATTAGGGCGGTGTCGTAGAACGCATGTAGATGGTGTTCGTGCCATTGTTCGTGTAATGCTAACCATGAAGTATCATCGCATTGTCTGTTGGACTCACCTGACCAAACTCCTATGGGACTTACTGATTCATGATGCACGGGCTTAAAAGCCATCCTGCACCAATAGGAAAAGACCTGCAGATCCGTGGAAAATGCTATTAGCAGCCTATATTGCTTGTTTTTTTGTTTATTATTATACCGTTTCTGTACTGAAATAAAAAATACAACTCTTGTTGCTACACAGTGAACTGCCATCTAGTGCAGATTAGCTAGACTAAAGTGTGTTTCGTGAGTGTTTTTTCTTTCAGTACAGAAGTGATGTTCTGCTAAAGTAAGCTACCGTACTTTATTAATTTATAAGGCAGTCACAAATATAACACGAGGGTCCAGTTTAGGAGTGTTAAAAAAATTGACAGATATATAGACCGTTCCATCGAGCGAGAGGGAAACGTACTCTCGCACTCAGTTGGTTGCAGCACTGGGCCGCCTTTCCCCCTCTCTGGAGTGTGTGCGGCCAATCACGGTGGGCCTGGCGCGGCCTGCTCCTTTGCTTTGGCTACACTTTGTAGGCATTGTGTGTGCGGGTTACCACTAATTTACGCATTATTTTAATGAAATGTTGCTAATAAATGAGCCAGACTAGCAGCTTGCGAGTTGCACACTTTAAAGCACACAAGATTTTTGGCCAATTTTCTGCCACTACTCCAAAGTACACGTACTTTGGAGTAGTGGCAGAAAATTCTTCTACCTTCTTTCCAAACTGAAATGGGCCTCTGAAACTTGCCTGTGCCACAAATGGTATTTGTTCCATGTCCACCGTTGGCAGTGGTACATCACATTGCAGCATAACACAGCTCCAAGTATTATGTGGGCTGGCCCTGGCGATTTTTACAGTGACTACTGCCTCCCAAGGTGGCCCCTTTCTGCAGCCAATCTCAGAGGAAGCGGGGAGGGGGGCTACTGAAGGGGATTCCAACCTCCCTTCTTCCCCATCCCCGATTCGAGCAAAATAAAGTGTATTCACTTACTCAGCCAAGAGTTCACTCTATTACCCAAATGTGACGTCTCCTTGTCGGCAGCATCAAACCTAGATTAAAAGCACCGCAAAAGCGAACACTTATCTGGTTGCCCAATGGCAACGCTTAATAAGTCCTTATATGATGCTCTCCAGGAGCTGTGTTGTTTTGTTGGATTTATGTTGTATGTACATCAGTTGCAGGGCTAAATTGTGCTGCAGAGCAGCTTGAAATTCTAGAGAGAGGAAATTTTGTTTATAGTTGGCGGCAGTTGGTGGCTGAGGCTGATGATGGTTAATATATCGATAAGATTTATAACAAACTATGTAATATGCCAAATACTTACTAAGTTTTTACTAAGTTCACCCA
This sequence comes from Haemaphysalis longicornis, assembly GCA_013339765.2. Classification (NCBI taxonomy): domain Eukaryota; kingdom Metazoa; phylum Arthropoda; class Arachnida; order Ixodida; family Ixodidae; genus Haemaphysalis; species Haemaphysalis longicornis. The sequence goes on along the minus strand of JABSTR010003075.1, from coordinate 21,692 downwards.
AAACTACCTGTATTAAACCCTGTAGGGATATGAAGCTTAGCAACGTTAAAACTTGGGCGAGTTGGTGGTGCATGTTGAACCACAGCGCAAACGACGCACAGGGATATGAAGCCAGAAGTCTGTTACACTGACGCATGCTTCTGCTTGTTGCCCATGGGCGCCGAGCGTATCACGGTTAGATCGTTTGAACAAACATCAGTGTTTGCAGTAAATGAATCAAAATACCCGCTATATGCGATCCTGGACACACACACACAAGCAAAAAAAATTGTGACGAAGTATTGGAAACATATGTTCAACACGGCATCGTTTACCCACTCTGGAACACGCTATGTCAAGGCGAATTGCAGCTCCACCGCGGCCCAAAAAGCCGCAAATTTAAGCCAGATTGTTTAAACTGGTCCTATGCAACAACTTTCCCATTTGAGGTATATTACGGAAAAGAATGTACAACGTGCTACAGCGAAAAATTCACCGAGCCGCTGCTGGCTCCGATGCGTCGTGGAGCAAGCGCCCAAGCCAGCAAATGGCACAGCTATGAGAGGGCGCTGCGCATGCAAGATGGCGGCTCCCTCGTTTGAACAGTCTATATACAGTTAACCTCGTTATAACGAAATTGAAGGGGCACCGCATTTGCTCGTTATAGCCAATATTTCGTTTATAGCCGTAACCGACATTTACTGCAAATATTATGCATTGTAGTTACCTAAAACAAAAAGCGGGCGAAATAGCTAGCATCTTGCTGCACGGCGATAGTCAGTAAAATAAACACATTCCGGAGGTAAAAAGGAAAAGTCACGAACCTACTTTATTGCAGTTCAACACTCGTATTTCAAACAGACTTGGCTACGAAGTCCGTAATTGGACATTGATGCACCTTCCTGATGCGAGCGATGGCTCCCTCAGCTGCGGCCGGTACGTTCACGCCATCTCGCCGCCCTAGTGGCGGCCGAAGTAGCGACGCAGCACGTCCACCGCATCTAGTCCCTCTGACGCCGTCCTTAGCGCTTCTTTTCAAGCCATGTGCAACAGCGCTGACGATGGAATCTCGGTTGCTCACGATGGTGGACAGCGTACTCGTCCACACGTCAGTCTCTTGCCACCTTACCACGTAGTGCACCTTACCTTCCTTCGCGCCCGATGCGACGGCTTCTATCATAGCCGTCTTCTGTTCAAGCGTGATAGTCTTTCGGCTTCCCGCCTGTCGCACTCGCGCTGTTGGAATCACGCCGGCAGTACGATAAGATAAGGCTGAAGACTGCCAAAACCCACGCACACACAACTACGCAGCGACGTCGGCGATACGAGGAGGGGTGGAGGAGGAAGGCGACGCAAACCGCGCGCGCCGTGTGCATTGGGGTTCTTCTCGGGCTCACCGCGGATAGTCCGCGGATTCCCCGAAGCCATAGGGATACGTGGGAAAATCGAACGTCGGACTACAGTGAACTAGAATATTCTAGTTCACTCTAGTCGGACTGCTTCTCGGGGAGCCCGCGGTGAGGAGGGGAGGGGAGGGGGCTTCGCGGGCGCAGCGTCCGCATGGCGCGCCAGCCAGCTTCGCGCGCGTGGCGGGAGTTTTGAACTGCTAATACAGTTGCCGCGTCACGCACTGTCTCAAATCCGCGTTGCGCACTGTTGTAAATTAGCTCAAAATTTGATTTCTCAACGAAATTTGTTCGTTATATCCCGTAACGGGGAAAATTTTACCTCGTTAAAACGAGGTGTTAAATACATTGGTTTCTATGGGGACTTTCAAGGGGAATACGATTTGCTCGTTATATCCATTATTTCGTTATAGCCCGTCTCGTTATAACGAGGTTTAACTGTACTGAGCCTCGAATATACTGAGCTTTGAATATACTGAGCTATTTACTGAGTTTCGAGACTATCGGTTTTGAAAAAAAAAAAAAAAAAAAAAAAACCTACCTTATATTTGAATAAATACGGGTATTTATCACTCTTGCCCTTATTAGGTGACTGTAGTGCAAAGTTTGAAAGTGTTTCAATGTTTCTTGAATTTTCTCGGTTAAAAGATGTCTTTCATGGCTGGAATGGCACAGAACAAGGCTGGTTTCTTTCAAATTCAGCGGTTACGTTTGGCTTATGGCAGTGTAGGCTTGCTTTACCACATTGCATTGACAAAAAAAAATTAAAAAATAGTCCACAACTTTACTGTATTCTTACTTATCCATTTTTTGCAGAGACTCCGTTGACAACAACCGCTACAAGATCCTTAAGTTTGACATCCCGGACAACTACCACCTACACGGATTTGCTGGCTACTTCGACACAATTCTGTACAAAGACATCAAGCTCAGTAAGGCTTTCCATTTTAATGGGATATTTTTTAAGGCCTCAGCGTGCCATTGTGTGAGCAAGCAGGGTTGTCGTTGTGTTACAGTCTAGTCCACTTATAACCAATATCCAAGTGGCAAGGAAATGTCATCGTTATAATTAGAGGCCCTAGCTCTCCACGCTTCCGCGAAAAATCGCGGAAATAAAGTTTTCTTGCGGAGGTCCGAAAAAAAAATTTTAAAGTGTGGCGCTACGTCCCCAAACGATAGAGTCGGTGGAATGTGGCGGGGAAGGGGGTATTTTCAAGTAGTAACGTCAAAATGTTTTCTATTATTTCTCTGAAACGTTTTTACTCTTAAAAATAAATTTGTATCTGCGTATTCCAACTTTATCAAATAATAAAAGTAGTTAAGGGGGGAGGCTACCCTTGAAGGCTAAGTTTTTTGTTTCTTGAGATATCTGAATGAAATTTTCAGGGCATTGTTATAGCATCAACATTAGAAAAAGTGCAAAGTTTCATCAAGCTACGGAGGTTAGTTCTCGAGTTACGAGGGTATACCACGGTGGATTGTATGGGCTTCTTATCCCTGTCCTGGAGAATTAGCCAAGCGTGCTGAAATTCATTATGAAATTCATTATGGTTATTCCTGCATGTGTACCTCAGGGCAAGACAGAGCCCTTTTTCTAAATTTTTTACCAGAAAATTTTAGCACAGCACTAAAATTAGTGTTGCTGATCAACATGCAAACATGATTTTGTTTCGATTTTTTAAAAATCAAGAGACAAAAATTTTCAAAAACGGGCTTGTCTTGCCCTCGGAAATTTATTAAGGAACAGAATAAAAAAAAATGGGATGCAAATCTGACAAGCACTTCTTGAGATATCACTGGGAATAAGCAGTCACAAAAGGGAACAAGTTCATTTTGAGAAAACGGCCTTCAAAGTTTGTGTACACATCTTCACTTCTAGAAGGACCCCGCAGCATAGCTAGAGGGGTCTTGGCGCACTGTCTTCTCTTCTGTTGCTTTTCCATCTTCTCCTGCTTTCGTTTGCTGGCCTTGTTCATGCCCAGGGCGTCTTTTTTCAGCAGCTCGCTGGAGGGCTAGATGGCCTGGTGTGATGAGCCCCACAGACACGGATATTTCTCGAGTAGCCCTGTAGCAGCCCGCATTCTACCTCAGCATGGCTTTATGCAGTGCTGTCTCGTCAGCAATCAATTGAAACATGCTGCTCCATGGGCATTTGCACCAAAGACTATTTGCATTTGCGCTAAGCGAAACTTCCCACCTTCACCTGTAACGATGGCAGGCACAGGGTAGGGCTAGGGGGCTTGGAACTTCCTCTGGGTCGCCGGCATAGCACCAAGTTCGTTTTGAACAGCAGCACGTTGTCTGTTCGCTGCCTCGACCTCCTCGCGTGTCCGGAAATGTGTCTCCAAGTGAAACTGTACGCGACATGTTCCCCACTTGTCGAGGGTTGATGCGAGGACCGGAGACGGAGGCTGCGGTCGCCGAGGTCGATGGGCTCAAGACGCCGGACCACCACTCGCAGCATCGAAGTCTTGCACAGACAGGCAGGAGATAACGTCGTTGGAAGTGCGGACACCTTCGTTAGCGATTGCTCTGCGCCACCTTCTTCTTGGCCATGCGACGAACTTCATGGAACACTTCCGCGCACCGAAACGCATGTAGCGCCTAAACTTCACTCCGCGCATCGTGTCCGATCACTGTACACGATCTGGTAGGCTACTCCGAAACTATTGAAGTACGTCAGCAATTGTAAGCACGGCAAAAAACTAAGTAGAATAAGCGGACAAGCAAACGAAAAGGTGGTAAACAGTGAGGCCAGAACAACAACAAAGGAGCGACGGAAAAGCAGACGATGGCGCAGGGAATCTGGTGGATGCGAGCGGCGCAGGCCGCCGGCCGGGAAGAAGCGCGCGTCATCACGCGCAGCAGCCAATAGCATTCGTGCGTCAGCTCGCTTGCCGAGGTAGCGCGCGCACGGTCCAATCGTAGCTTTGCACACGGGACGCGGGAAACTCGAAAGCGCTGCAAGTCCCCCAATCACAAGCGTATCACGCCTCGGCCACGCCTCAGCCGCCAGCAGTAATGGCGGAAAAAAAAAAGCGCAAGAATCCACAGACAAAACAAGATAAAATGGCGGCTTACGGAAAGCGGCATGGCGGCAACGTTCGCGCATGGCGGAAAGATTTGGTGAAATGCGCGTTTCGCGTTTGCTCGCTCCTCGGGAGATGCCGCGGCTGGCTTATATTCGTTTTTTGACATTTTTACAATGAATTAGGAGCTGATAATTCAAGAAAAACTAGTTTTTGACATATACAACCCAAATACATGGTTTTCCAAAATCGCTTATTTCGCGATTTTTCGGTTTTGAAAGGCCGCGTCCCCCTTAAGTGGCGCAGCACGCGCCATCACCCAAATCAAGGGGCTCAGCCATAGCCGGCCATAGCCGTAGTCAAACTATCCATCCAACGCGCAACAAGAGTAGGCACCATCTTTTGCTGTATTCACGAGCGGACGCTACCGGCTCTGCCGACTTTTGATTTTCGATCGGTGTTGTGAGGTGGTGTCAAGATGGCCCTTTCAAAATCTCATTTTGAGCAGAAAACAGCCAAACAACGCGCTCGAGAGTACAAGCAAGCCAGCTTCTACGAAGATGGAGGAATCTTTTTTTTTTTGCGGAGTCGCGTGTAGAGAACAGTTGACTACCGTCGCAAGTCAACTATTGACGACCACATTTGAAAGCAAACCGACACCGTAAGAACGCCGACTCTCACAAGCGAAAATGTGAACAAACCATCAGAAGACGGCGCTGGGAGTTGGGAAACAGCTCCTAAGCAAGCCGACTGCAAATGCTGGAGTCCGTAATCACCGCTGGTGTGAAATGCAAGCTGCGCACGGAGAGCCGCCAGCAAGCTTGCATTTTGGTGCATGCTGTAACAGGATTCAATCGTTATATCTAATATCGCATCACTGGGAGCATGTAATAAGCAGATTACTTACCACAGAGCGCATACAAAAGGTGGACGGGGGTCGTATATATTCATCGTTATATCCGATATATTGGTATAAAACCATATCGTTATAAGTGGACTCAACTGTAGTTGTCGTCCAATACAAAAAGTAGCCTCTGTGCTATGACTCGTTGCATTCGATCCTAGCGCAGTGTTTCTTTCTTTTTTTTTTTTTCTGATGGAGGCAAAAAACGAGAAAATGTGTGTGTTGTGTGTAAAGTTTCGGGCTCTCGGTTAACGATGCCTGGGTGGTCAAAGTTAACCTGGGGCCCTCCACTACACCGCAGCACATGTGTAGTTTCGGCGCATAAACCCCCCCAAAATTTGAATAGTTGGACCATTAGGGCCACAGTGGCATGACCCTTTTGAGAACCAGTTTGCCCAACTCCCTGCCATATTTTGTGTTTTTGCACTGTCAAGGGGTTGCGTTTGTTGCGCTAGTGCCGCATGCAACAATAATGTTGTTTTCTGGTTTTTCTTTTTCGTAGGCATCTGCCCGAACACGCACTCACCGGGCATGTTCAGCTGGTTTCCCATGCTGTTCCCTCTCAAAGTGAGTATCGGTCCAACCTGGTCACCGTTCAGGTTCGAACGGTTGTTCACGCCTCTGAATGAACCTGCTTTATTAGCCTGCACTTGGGTGATGATCGGGGCAAAAAGGACGCTATGCATAGGAGACAGTGAGCTGATAAAAAAAAAAAGGTCAGGGGGGGTGCTTGCATCTTTGCAATTCCTTCGGAAGAAATGTTAACCCTGAGTTTCTTTCCCTGATTTTTTTCTCCCCTATGTCCTGGCAGTAATATGTTTTACCTGTCAATTATAAGATGAAATATGGTCCCACAATGTCTCAAATCCAATCATGTGTTGCGGGGAACATACATCGTTTCCTATTTTACCCGCCGCGGTGGCTCAGTGGCTAAGGTGTTGCGCTGCTGAGCACGAGGTTGCGGGTTCGATTTTCGGCCGCGACGGCCGCTTTTCTGATGGAGGCGAAAAGCGAAAACGCCCGTGTGTACGAGATTTCGGCGCACGTGAAAGATCCCCACGTGGTCAGAATTAATCCTTGAGCCCTCCCACTACGGTGCGCCTCGTCGCGTGCGTTGCATCGGCGCGTTAAACCCCACAATCAATCAATCAATCATCATTTCCTATTTAATTATTTCCCCCTGTAGTCTTAGAAAAAAAAAATACATACCAATAAGGCGTTCTTGTAGCTGAAAATTTATAAAGGCCAAGCCAAAGTTTCTGCTACAGATTATGCGGAGTTGTCTTGCGAGTTGGACTGTTAATCAATCAGGTGTTTTCTGGTAGTTTTGGCAAGTACCCTGGCTGAACTGCTTTGCTCACTTCTAAAAAACATTGTCATTAGGCTTAGCATTGTGGCAGATATTTGACGGCCGCTTTCACTAGCAGCACGCAAAGCAATCTCGAGCGCTGTTGGCCCCACACTAACATCGTCCCTTTTCCCCCACGTTTAACTTTGTGCCTGACACGAGTGCCAGGCTATCATGAAGGTGATAACGCGATATGACGTGGCGCATTTGGCAAAATATCCTCACCGTATGTTGTCCAGACCCTACACATCAATGTGTAAAGCCGCAGTCGTCAGATAGGAAGCCGTTTTGTTTATAAATATAGGCCAAATACAGCAGACGCCGTTTTCACACAACTCGCCACTATCGCCGGGTTCAAATTTCACTCTTTGGCGCGGGTCTCTGCACTCGAAATATCAACAAAACATAATAAAATTGAAAAATGAGTTGTCAATAAATACGCCAGATGGCGTTTAGTGTCTGCCAGGCGCCGTTTTTAGCTTTCGCGGGACGTTGTGAAATTATTGGAACACAACTCGCCACTATCGCGGGTTCAAATTTCACTCTTGGCGCCAGTCTCTGCCCGACGGAAATATCAACAAAAACATGATAAAATTGAAAAATGAGTTGTCAATAAATACGCCAGATGGCGTAGTTGTCCGGCAGGCGCCGTTTTTAGCTTTCGCGGGACGTTTTGAAATCATCGGAACTCCGTGTCGATGGCCTATGGCGCCGTAAGGAAAGAGTTAAGGAATGCGGCCAGTCACAGTTTCGGTTTTCGCAGGTGCTGCAAAACGCGAGTTGTTTTTGTATAACAGAAAAGCTGTCTACGTGACCATCGGACGGATATCACAGAGCCGAGTTTCCGTAGCACTGTCGAATCCGCGTCGCTGGCAGTTTCTGCGAATACCTCTATGTACTGATCATGTCAGCCGCTTAATTAAAAAGACCATAGACGTGATTGCGAACACGTGATGTGCGAAATTGTTGCCGCGGCTATGAGTACGACGCGCGACGCTCGAGACAGTGGGTGGGGAGACGTGCATTGGGAGCAGCAGGCCCAGCCTGCCTACAGGTCTCCCTACAGATGTGTTAGGCTTTACACTGTTGCGGATATTTGATTTTAAGCGGTGAAGATGGCGATTTTTAAGGCATTTCGCAATTTCGTCATTAACTCCTTTCTCGTATGTGCTGCCTTGTATAATGCTTGAGTCCCATTTCCTGCAGCGGTAACAAGCTGTAGCTCGAGCTACTTGCACCGGCCTGCGCCACTTCGCGACCATGGCCGTTGCTGGTGCAGCGAACATGTGGCTCGCTCAGTGCGCTTTCTGTGTCCTCCGCGCGTTTTCGCGTCCAGTATAAAGTGCCTCGGATCGCTGTAGAACTTAGGTCGTGGCCAAATTCGCGATGAGCCAACAAAATCCCGGCATGTCCGCTGCCAATGATCGGATCGTTCGTTGCTCGAGAGCAGAAGTTCGAGCCGGCAAGAAACGCCGGCAGTGAGGAAGCGGCCAACACAAACTCGTGGCGTGTTTGGATGTTGTTTATTTACTCCACATCCAGGGAATGTCGATTGCGCGAGGTCCTCCGCTGGCTGCTCGGTTGCGTTTCGCACACTTTAAAACTGATTTTAAATACGTGCTGGTCTGTATTTGCCGCTGATATTTTGCAGACAATGTATGTGTGGTCACACCAATCTATCGCTGAAGTTATCTCGCCTTCGAAATTTTGTGGCAGTACCCCTTAAAGTGTCCTTGCAAGTTGTCGATTCTATTTGTGTCTCTCTGCAGGCCCCCGTCCGTTTGCACAAGGGCTGCACGCTGGAGATTCACTTCTGGCGCTGCGTCGGCCGCAGTAAGGTCTGGTACGAGTGGCTCGTGGCCAGCCCAGAAGTCGGAACAGTGCACAATCCGTGCGGCCGCTCCTATACTATAGGACTGTGATCACGGGAGGGGGGGAGGGGAGCTACTGCCACTTCTTCAAGAGGATTGCCGACTGAAAGCTCATACCTGGCATTGTCCAAGGGGTGCATTAAGCTGAATGTACAGTGTCGCTTTCTCGAGGATCGAAGACATCAGTGGGCCAAAGTATGGTTGGTCTCAATGCTCAACAAGTGTTGTTCACCATCATAACATTAATAAATTATCCAGTTTGTTGGTTAACGCGTGGTTTTCTATTACTGGAACTACGACGCGTCTGGGTAGTTTATAAATTGCGCTTTACAAATTGTGATTTGTAAAGCGCACCTATCTCACAATGCTCTGCTCTCCTGAGGCTAATGAGCGTTACTTTAGTTTTCTGCACATTGATTTTCAGGCCCACAATTCTACGCTGTTGGTCCAGTGCAGTAATCATGCTCTGCAATTCATCCCCCGAGTTACTTAGCAAGGCAGCGTCATCAGCAAATCTGAGTTACTGAGGTATTCCCCATTAACCCTTACACCCACCTGTTCCCAATCCAATGTTCTCAATACTTGTAAATATGTTGTGAATAACATTTGAGAGATTGTGTCTCCTTGTCTGACGCCCTTCCTTATGGGTATTTTGCTGATATTTTACTTTATAAACTTATAAATTTATAAGTTGCAGTTCAGGAAAATTTTGATGTCTCGAATATGGCACAAAACACCTTTGGAACTTTAGAAAACCAAATTGCCGAAAGTGGAAATCGTGAACCACGGGCGTATGTACTTACCGCCGGGAACCGTGGCGACGTCCTGTCACTTTTGAGTTCACGTCAGTGTCACACCACACGGTGGTACAGGTGTTGGAGGAATGATTGGGGCTTGCGAGTTTCAGCGTTTGGCTGGCCAGATTGTGATGCAAGAGCCAAAGTGAAATGAGGCAAATATGCTGTTGAAGGGAAAGGTTCAATTTAGTGATTGCAAGAGGTTGATACGAATGCAGTTCACTTCAGAAAGGAAATGCGCAACTTGCATCCCCTGTCCCGCCTCCCTCGGTTGCATGCCTCATCGTATTAATAAAACAGATTTCAGCGTCTTGCTGATGGCATCTGTAGTACACCCAAAAGGCACATCAGGAATGTCAACTTTCTCGACGGTGATGATGATTGTGGGCGAAGTGAAGAGAATTCAACTGCTTTCCGTGGTCGGAATTGAACCTGGCTCCCTCCTGTTATGAAGCCGACGTCTGTTCGATTGCCCATTCCGGCACGGTGGAAGCAGTCTGGATTTGGAGGTGGGTGCATGGACGTGCAAAATTAGACAGAAAAGTCATGCACCTCTCTGTCTTAACGATGACGACGGTGGAACGCTAGGGAATGCCTGTATCAGTAGAGCCCTAGAGAGCACAATATCAGTGCAGAAAACCGTCCCGATAGGAAACAGGTTGCTCATTTTAAAGCAAAGCTTTCTACCTCTACAGCCCAACGCTTTCGTCGTGGCGTGCACCACAAGAAACTCTCAACGCAGCTGAGGAAACTTTCACTCATGGAGCACAGTGTAGATGGCGCGGTGAATAAGCACTATTACCCACCAGCATTCCCTTGGTCACCCCGGTGGGCGCATCGGCAGGACCCTTCCATCTGCTTTTAGCGACGGTTGTTTTGGGCCTGTTTTGGCGCAGCCTCACGTCCATTGCGTGCTTCCTTTGCACGGCTTGATTAACTTGTTCGACAGCACCCTGCTGGGTAACCCGGACCCGACAGAATTAAGTGGATCGTACCGCAAAGATACGTTAAGAATTGGTTTGCAGGGCAGGAAAACAAAATGTAGAGACCGCATACAGACATCTGGCCGCTAGAAGAACGCTACCTTTTGCGCACTGCTTGCCACGAATGTCGACTGCCGTTTTCTAAATTGCTGAATACCAATTCGGTTGTGTTTTAACAACGCATTACAAAAGGCGAAAGGAGCAACTGGTTCCGATAAATAGCAATTATAAGAGTTCCCTCAGCTTTCTCACCATTCTCAAACTAAACTAACTAGTTTAAATCGGTATAAATGGCAATCACTAAGCTCACATGCTGAATTGTTTCAGTGTCTGCACTTGTGTTGTGCAGTGGTGTAGCCCCGAGCTAGCACATCAGATTGCTAGGTTCCGCTCTCTCACCCTTCGAAAGGCGCTCCTCGCCGGTTTCTTTCTGCCGACGCACGGCCCGGGCTACAGCAGCGTCGTCGTCTGCCGCTTGAGCCCGGCCGTGGCCGACGCTGCTGCTGCATTTGGGACTCTGGTTTTACTCTACAATTTGTAGAGCCACGTGCATGAATTCAAATGATGTTGCATGGGCAATTGTTGTGGGTGCCATTTAAAGCTTTGCTTCTAACCACCTTCACAGCGTGGGTTGGAGTCAAGTTTGTCAGTTGGTTCGTATGGTATTGGACTTGATGTCAGAATGTTTGCGTTCCCTTGTCGCCATTTCGACAGAGGGCTAGTTGATTCTTTTGTGCAGTTTAAGGAGTATATTTTGGGCATATCAGGTAACGGTTGCATCAGTGGCACAGGAATTTTTTCAAGGCTATGTGTTTCTGGGGCCCTGTTCATAGAGCAGCTACTGTGCTACCAGTGGTTTCCTTGTGTTCAGCCAGAGTTTTCAGGGCTCTTTTGAAGGTAGGGGGCTCAAGGCTATCAATGATGATAATTTTGTGGTTCTAGAGACGAGAGCACTTGATTTGGTGTTTGAAATGAAGTTTCGTTTGCAGGGGTATGCCTTGCTTTGCCAATGGAATTGAATGAAACAACATTTATTTTAAGTGACAGTTCTTTATCCGCTTCAAACTTCCTACATAATAAATAAATAATATGGGTACTAGTTGATTGCTTGGGGCTCCCCCAGATGCTTATTCAAGTGGCGGCAAGTGTGATGCAATCAGCAATCGTGAATAAAATCTTGGGATGGAAACCATTTACTCCTTACAACAGTAATACTCCTAACGATAGTAATGTGTCAGTAGCAAGTTATGAGAAGAAACCAAACGGTAAAGATTGGGAATTAAATAACAATTAGCCTTGGCAGATGGCGCCAATGTTCTGGTAAAATGATTCCAGTCGTATCAAGACGTGCACTCTGGACCACTCCAGTGGTTTTTTTTTTTTTTTTTTTGAGAGGAGAGGGGTTTAGAGCCATGATTTGTCCAATTGCGACAAAAAACTGGAGGGGGGGGGGGGGTGTAATGGTCCTATCGCCCTCCATAGCACTACCCGGTCCGTAGACACCATCGTCCACTTCAAAAACGCCCCAACTTGTACAACCCTCAAAGAATTCTCCATAGCCGCTGCAGTCGAAGAATACGCTCTCAAAGTCACACCCCAATTCGTGCCTAGTGACTCGGAGGAAGCGCTACGAAATATTTCTCAACACACCACACACCCCCATACCTCTGACACCTTAAACTGCACCCTTCGTGCCCATCCTCCCGACAAGATAATGCTGGTATGGGTCCCCGGCCATGCCAACTTGGACGGCAATGCTCGAGCACACGCGCTTACCCGAGAACTCTCCTCGGGTTTGTCCATGTTGTGGACAAATGTGTACCACCCTGGCACCCAGATTTTAGAACATGAGGCACGTGGGACAGAGCATCTCTTCGCGCCCACACACAAGTAGCAGTGGTTCTCCCGGACCCCACCTCACCCTCTCCCATGAAGCCGCATCTGTGATCCGGAAAGCAGAAACCTCCTCTCTTGTCACTCCACCATGTATCCACTGCATACATGGCCTCTTCTTGCGTCCCACTTGCCCTACGCCAAACTACCCTTCTGACCCAGCAAGTCATCAAATCATCACCAAGCCTATCTATGACCACTGAAGGCGCACAGGCCTCGCCCATTAATCTCCAATTATCATGGTCCTGTGCTAACTGCGACTAATTTATCCCTGCAACCTTGTTGATCTCCTCTGCCCACCTAACTTTCTGCCGCCCCCTGCCGCGCTTGCCTTCTCGGGATCCGCTCTGTTACCTGTAATGACCAATGGACTGGGCATGGGCATTACATTGCGCTGCCAACGTCCAGTTCTTTATCTTAATTTCTAGTAATATGTTCTTAACACGCGTTTGTTCCCTGACCCACTCCGCTCTCTTCTTGTCCCTTAATGTTACACCTATCATCTTCCGCTCCATTGCCCGCTGAGTCGTCCTCAATTTAAGTTGAACCCTCTTAGTGAGCCTCCAAGTTTCTGCCCCGTAGGTGAGTACCGGTAACATGCAGCTGTCATACACTTTCTTCTTCAGGGACAATGGTAGGCTGCCATTCATTATCTGAGAATGCCTGCCACATGCACTCCACCCCATTCTTATCCTTCTAATTATCTCTGCCACATGGTTGGGATCTGGGGTCACTACTTGGCATAAGTAGATATATTTGCTTACCAATGGTGTTTTCATTGATACTTTAATTGTGGTGGCTTTTCAACATACAGCACGCTTAGGGTAGCAGAGGCTCTTTTACACTCCCGGAATTCCACCTGAACTCAAGCTGCACTAAATGGGAAGGCAGTTTGCACATTAAGGAAAGTTGCGACGCAAACATGGGATCCTGCATTTTCCCAGTACACGGTGAACCACTTCTCATGCAACGTGACAAATCCTCATCGAAACTGCTGGGACGTGACTGCGCAGTGAAAATGTTTTTTCTCATGACTTAACCAACATGCTACATGTCTTAGAGCTGCCTTGAAGCTTTCGTACTTGCACGTGTACTGCAGGAAACAAGCATGCTTGCATTTCCTAGACATGAAAAGCTGTTTCCGTCTGGGCAGCACATTTGTTGGCAAGCTGCGTGCCAACAAGGCGTTGCTGCCTCTCTTTTTGCAGAACTTGAGACTGCTAAAACAGGGTGCAGCAAAGCTGTGCTTGGCTAATGCGCTGAGGAGATCCCGGCACCAAAAGCTTCGAGTTAGCTTCTAAATTAACAGGCAAAGCAACTTCCGCAAACAAGATACCCCCGGAAACTTGCAACCTGCCCTGCCAAAGCCTACCTGGGGACATCAAGTACTACGTTGCGATGCACGCACCATCGATGGTGAGGGCGAGAGAAACAATTTGCAGTCGTTCCATAGACTGACAACCTGGCCCATGGGGAAAGAGGATACGTGAAAGGGAGCAAAGTGATGTTTTCCACTTCACAGAAATAGACAAGTTTTAGGGGCGAACCACCTTAGTGGCTGGGGTCTGTCTTCTGTCATCGTCGGTAATCACTGTCTCGTAGTCGTGGTATTAACACTGGGACACGCATTTATGCCTCGTGTTGGAGCGCTTCGTAACGTGTACTAAGTAAACACCGGAAACACTCATTTATTGCCTCTGCGCTAGAGGGCTTCGTGCTTCAAAGATACAAGACTTTTACAGTAAAGCTGAATACCTCTGCCCCCTAAAAGTTTCATCTCCGTTGGCCAAAACGCCAAGGCACCAAGAAAACACTTATACATTGCATGCTTCACCCCTCTCCACGGTTTCCTGACTTAGTGGAGTTGACCCGGGGAATTTGTTTACAGAGCAATGACCCTGCCGGCCACTTGGCATGGAATAAGCATAACAAACAGTTTGTGGAATGCTAGTAGATAAAAATGGGCACATGGGGTCTTGCTGTTGACGAGACCCATGTGGGCCGAATTAGTTTGTCGCTGGAAGGATCAGCTTCGTGAACATGATTGACGACATGCTTACAAAATGTGCACCAACACATCGGGCACTAATTGGCCTGCGACTAGTGGCGGGCATTGGCATCACTCGACATAGCCAATCGGAAAACCAGGGAGATCACCTAAGTGGTGGAAAAGCACGTCTGGGGGAACCAGTTTCGATCGCATGCACTGGATAGCAGTGTATCTGAAAAAGAGATCATTTCGAAAGTGGGGGGAGAGGGTCAGTACACAGTCAGTGCCTTGTTCGGAGCATCTACGTTTTGATGTCTATGTACGTTATTCCATGTGCAATCTCAGGGTTTCAACAGTGATGGTGTATTAGGCCACCAGATGTTATTTATGTCATGGCCTGGCCCAAAAACTGCCAGCTCCAAAAGGGAAAATATAATACGTTTGGGCTTGCGCGGACTATAACCCAGGTCTCTAGATTGGTAGCCGAGTTCTTTACCACGACACTATTCGGACATGGAATAGCAACAAAACAAGAGCCTCCTGCATTGTGCCTGTTAAGTGAAAGTGAAGGCACGCGAGTAGAAAAAATGCCCGCCAGCCACAGGTAAGCTTTGGTTCTGGAGAAGCGGTACCCCAATGTTTGGCCGCATGGCCTGTTTGCACAACACGCCCAGCTATGCAAAAAAAGCCTGACACACAAACACGCATATATGGGTGTTGGGCAACGTTTCGCTACCGCATACCAACCGCAATCAAGCGTAACATCTATGTCACGCCCATTCCTCAAAACATGCACCCGGAATCTAAGAAACTCCGCCGCAGGCTGATCGTGGAAGCGCTGCAATGCCAGTTCTAAAACGAGATTGACACCCTCTCCGTAGATGCGGCAAAGCATTAAACTCGCCCGGCACACTGGGTAGTAGTCGTCAACTCGGGAGGACACACTATCAACGCCAAGGGCCGTCTAAGAATGTCTCACAGAAGCGCAGAAGAAACTGAAATCATTTAGCCTGCCTCCCACGTTCAGGTCTACACTACATATATTGGGGTGGAAAACAAAAGCGCTCAAAAAACAAGGACGAAGGAAGACGTAGACAGCACGGTGCTCTACGTCTTCCTTCGTCCTTGTTTTTTGAGTGCTTTTGTTTCCACCAAGAACACCTACCAACTAGCCCAACTTTCCGTTCTTCTGCTACACTACCATAGTAACCGACTCACAGTCGGCATGCCGTCACTACCAACTAGGCAGGGTACCTTCTGTGGTGACTCGCCTCTTACAACTATGTTCACAAAATTTGAAGACCCAACTCATGAAGACACCAGGTCACGAATCCCTCCTTCAGAATCAAGCAGCTCACACCGCCGCCCTTGCCCCCTCACTCCGGGCCTCCTTAGCGGATCCCAACCCACATCCAGACAAGGCTCACGCCCCAGTACTCAAACCTGCTGCCTAGACGTCACTTCTACGCGTCCCTCAATCCTGAACTAAGCAAGAAAGAAGTAACGTGGCATCACCTACAAGCCAATTTCCCCATATGGTACGCTACTTCCCAACTAATCCCATGCAATACCCCCCCCAAGACTGCCGTTTCTGTCCTGCCCACGGCATGCGATACCATATAGATAGTCTGGGAATGCACGCCAGGCATCCCCTATCCTCACTCCCTACCACAGAGCAGTGGGAAAGCCACCTGACCAACCTGAGCCTTCAAAACCAAAAAAGCATGGTGGTCGGGGCCCGTATGGTGGCTAGAGCACAAGTATTCCTCGACCAAGGTGTCCTCTCACCGGCGAGCGGCCATTACACCTTCTGCTCTGTACAATAAAAGTTTTCATCGTCATCATCAAGAGATCACAGACTACATAGTCAAGTCCTGCATGGGCCTGATTTTAAGGCTCAAGCGATGCCCGAGCTCGCTTTATGAAGCCCAACCCGGACCCGTAACACCTAGCCCAAGCCTGTCATCTCAAGCCCAGGCCCAGCCCGGGCCGGTCATATATTTTTAAGCCTAGGGAAGGTCCAACTGTCTGTGAGCCGGCCCGGGCTTGGACGCTGAAGGAAATTTGTGTATTAGTTGTGTGTCTTCGTAGCGGGCAATCAGACAGAACGTCTAGTCCGCACAGCACCTTGTAGACTGAAATGCAAAAGTTTAGGGTTAAATAGTACCCGTAATTTAGCTTCCACCATCGTCAGTTCACGTCACATCGGCGTAACAATAGCTCGTATTCTTGCATCAGAGACACCGTCATCTTTGATGACCAGATTCTTGGCAACGTTGCATGGTTATCTCGGCCACAAGTTGGTATGCTGAAATTTTTGGTTCCGCGTTTCAATCCACGAGTACGGACGTGCATTGAAATGTTTTACCTGCAGGGATTGCTCAGCGGTTCTGTTTCCCTACCACGCGAGTTCGATTCCCGGCCATGGGAGCTGCATTTAGATGGGTGCGACAAGCAAACACAGCTGTACAGTCATGAACAATTGAAATACGAACCGCGGAACGCATGGCCAAAGATATTGGTGCCGTCACCTGGCAGCGGCCGTGGAAAAAACACGGACATGCTCAGTTGTGATGTCGGGTGCGAGGGTGGGTGTTCCGTTGAGACATGTTGCCCTCTCCTCGCTCGCATGCTTGCCTTGTGGCCATGCCGCAAGAGTGCCAAAAACAACTGTTAGCGATGTGGCGCGAGATAACTGCGGCCACTGCGTGCTCGGCACACACGAGCGCCCCGCTACACCTTCTGTGCTGGCATCACATTGCCGACATAGCTTTGCATGTGTGGTGCAGTAACTTGAGCAAATTACGATGGACACCTGGGTCACGCCCAAAACCATGTTCACTGCTGCCCTCTCGGGAGATTTCTACAAGCACTGAGGCGCCTGCGAAAAAAAAATAACGAAAAAAATCGGGCTGCAACCATTGTTGTGCAAGGGCAACTGGCCTATTAAATAGTTGGTGCTGCCTAACTTCTTAATTTTTGTGAATATTAGAATTCTGCAATTACCCAGCCACACAATGCTTGCAGTTAATATATATTACTGGAGGCGAATTCTGGTGGTATATTTTTTTGCTACAAGCACGAATTGGCAAAATGACTCACCATGACTGCGTCAAGCAAAGGAGAGTTCTTGGTGGCCCTGAGCTCATTGTTCGATTCTCGAGACCATGCACCACAAACCAACACAATACAGTACCATCAGAAGTTATGGGCATGCTTTCTCGATTGATTGATTGTAGGGTTTAACGCGCCGACGCAATGCAGGCGATGAGGTGCGCCGTAGTGGAGGGCTCCAGATTAATTTCGACCACCTGGGGATCTTTAACGTGCGCTGAAATCTCATACGCACAAGCATTTTTGCTTTTCGCCTCCATCAAAAAGCGGCCGCCGCGGCCGGGAATCGAACCCACGTCCTCGTACGGCATTCTTTCTTTTTCTCCATTTCTCTGCACCGTTTTTCTTCAAGAAAGCATGGTTAACTTTGCAGTATGGCCTTCCGAGAGAGTACACGCGTTCCCCACGCAAGCACTGTCCGCAGCTGCAAGCAATTTTGTGCCGAATTGCTCTCGGCACGACCAACACCCTCAGCTGCGGCGGCAGTAGTACTTGCAGTGCTTACAGCACATGGCCACAAGGCAAGCATGCAAGCAAGGAGAGGGAAACATATCGCAGTGGGAAACGCACCCTCGCTCCCGACACCTCTACTACGCATGTCCGTGTTTTTTTCCACGGCCGCTGCCAGGTGACAGCACCAATATCTTCGGCCTGCGATTCGCAGTTCGATATTTCAATTGTCCATGACTGTACACATGCATAGGTCAGCAGTTCCAGGCTGTCTGAATCAACCCCTTCCCTACTAAGGCATCCCCTGTTATTCTATCGCTGGTATCATATATACCTCAAAACATAGAATGTTGATGCAGTAGATAAAGTGTCATTAAAATTACAGTTCACTGACATACCAAGCAAAACACGTCTTAAAACAATGCGTAGAATTGAAATCAAGAGGCATCTGGAAAATAAACTCGCAACACTCATTTTAACGCTATTTTCTGCACTTCACGCCGGAAATATTAACGGCCAGGCCCATCAATTCAAGCCTGAGCTCGACCCGGACCCACGGCTTCAAGCCCAAGCCGCCCAGGCCTGCGACAATAAGCTTGGGCCCAGCAGTGCTCTACTACATAGTGCCTGTTTGTGTTTCAGCAACAAGGTTTATTTACTTTGGCATACTCGGCCTGCGTCCCAACAAGCTCTGCAGCCAGGATACGCCAGAACCCAAGAAATGTGCAGTGGGCGCTCTCTTCGTTTTTGAGGCGTACAGCACAAATACGGAGAGTTAGAAATCTATTTTAACCCGAACTGAAACGAAACGGGGAAAGTGGGACGGCCACACAAGGTTCCACTCCTGCTTCCAATTGGAACAGGCTGCCCGAGCAGTCGTTGCCCCCGTGAGTTCACAGTGAACACGATATGCAAAACCTGTTTTCTATCGCACTGCACACACAGCCAACACTGTCTCGCACCTTTCATCGGCAACATGCGGCGCATGCGCGGAAGGTTCGTACAGGCGTCACACGTCACAAGGTGGACAAGGTGCGCACTCAAAACGAAGCCTGCCGACAGAAAGAACGAGTCAGCGGTCTCGCTACTCGGCGTCCTTGTGTGCCTCGCGCCCAGCCTCGAGCAGCGCGATCTCGCGGTCCTTCTCGGCCAGACAGGCCTCCAGAGACAACACGCGCTTCCTCAGCTTCGTGATGACGCTCCGGTAGAACAGCAGACGCTGCGCCTGGACCTGGCAGCAGCGGCGTTTGGGCCGACTCGGCTGCTCCTCGAACGAGCTCGCATCTCCCACTGTCGGACTCGCCGTGGGTCGTGGCTGGTTGGTGAACACGATCACGTTCACGTTCTTAGGCGGCTCCTTGGAGCACTCGGCGGCGGCGGCGACTTCGCCTTGGCTCGCGTCGACGTCGTTCGGCTCTGTGCCCGCGTTCTGGTACGATTCGTCGAGGCCCTCGTCGGGCGGTGCCAAAGCGTCGCCGGGTGCCCGGATAGCCCCATCCGCGTCGCTCTCGCTTACATCGCCGCCGTCGTAGTCGTCGGAGGCGAGCGCCAGGGCGACCGGGTCGGCGTCCTCGGGGGCGTCAGACGTCGTCTTGGGCATGTACACCAGCATGTCCGTGAAGACCTTCTGCTTCCGCGGGCGTCGCCCGCCGTCCTCGCCTTCGACCACGGTGCGCAGCACGGTCACCCGCTGGGGCTGCTGCTGCTGCGTGGCCTCAAGCAGCGCCTTGGGCTTGCGGCCCCGCTTGCGCGGCAGGTTTTTGCACGGCGTGATGGTGAACACGGACGGCACGGCCGTGGGCAGCAAGAAGTTCTTGCGCGCCGTCATCTTGTAGTCCTCGTGCGTGAAGTGGTCGCCGCACACGAGCGTCCACTCGGTGAAGGCGTCGACGCCGTGCTCGGTCAGCACCTGCATCCACATGGTCCTGCACGGCTCGTTCGACGGTATCTGGTGAAACGTCAGGCCCGGGATTCGTTCGCGCGAGTTACGGCACGTCGGGATGCAGCACTTGCCCATCTCGACGAGCTTGCAGGCGAGAGACGCGCGCAGCAGCGATTACACCGTCTTGAACGGCGGCTCAATCAAATCTTTCGCCAGAATGCCTATCAAACTTTCAGGAGCGCACACAAGTTTCGGCGAAAAGCGATGACACAAACTACTTCACCAAGTAAAGGCTCTAGCCATCGTTGCTCTAGCACAAACGGCACGAATTATAAACGTTACCGACCATTGCCGCCCGACGCAATTTTCCGCTGCCGATGATGATGATCTGCTCGATATCAAAGCGCAGCAAAAGCAAAAAGAAAGAACGAAAAAAAAAGGTCAGGGAGTAGTAGGCGTTACAATCACTGGAATACAGCTACAGCTTTGAATGGAGTCGATGAAACCGCTCAGAGGCAAACAAAAAGTGGCATGAAGTTGCGAATGATAAGGTGCAGTTTCGATTTTGATGCGTGAGGCGTGCAGCCATCTGCTCTCTGCGCATGCGCATCCTTGCTGCAGCAATGGAGGCGTGTCATTTGCTTCCAGGTCGCCCGGCGCCAAATTCAAACGGGAGGTCGCGGTGATGTCGCGCGCCTCACGTCGAAAGGCGCCGTCGGCACCGAGAAGTGTCGGCGCCGCATATCCGATCGCGATAAGTAAATGCGAAGGTAAATTGCGAAGCATTCGGCACATTTAGCTCAGCCTAGTGACGAACATCTGATCGTGCGATTCGTGTCAAATTTCGATATGCGCTGGCTGCGGCTAGCCTAACGGCGCTAGCATGAGCTTTTTAGGGCTGGGCATCAATTAAAACATTAATCCGATGAATCGACAGGCATTCATCAATTAATTGATCGCTTAGTCGGTTGGTGCCAGAAACTACATTTCGAGTTCGAATTCTTTTTTTCTTTCTTTTGCTCTTGCACACGAAAGAGTCAAAATCATTTACATTCTTGAATTTTGACCAATACATCGTCTATGTGTGTGGCTGTCCAGATTCCGCGCTAAACAGACACTCGCGTAGTAGATGTTGTTGGCATATGGAGGCTGGAACGCGTGCTTAGTGTCGCTATTTCTCAAAGAAGCCAACCCGGAGCCTCTCGTCCTTGCCACTTCAAACGGGTGGTTTTAATTATGACATTATACGAGCGAGCTGCTAAGATACATCGTTAAGTAACGCTTGAAGCAGGACGAAAGCAAAGGAGACACACACGATGGCGCTACTCTCTGCTTTTATCCTGTTTCAAGCGCTACTAACGATGTATCAACAGCAACTAGCCTAACTGTCGATTTTTTTTTTTGATGTTAAGATGAAAGGCGACAATATGATATAGGCTTGATTTATGATTTAATGCGCTCGCGTGAGTTGAACCGATACACTGGTAAAAACTTTATCGCGTATAATGCATTAATAGAGTAATCGGTAGCGTAATCCGTCAATCCCTAACTCTAGCTCTCATCACAATGGTTGCTTGATACCATCGACGTCCTTGGCTGTCCACCATATCCTGGTAGCAAGATACTGTCACTTGCAAGGGATGTACGCCTTGTTTTGCTTGCCGTGTTTTTATTTGATGACGATATTGGTTTACAACGTGTCAGTGTCATGGAGTTACTCAAAGAGACAAATCTACAGCATGCCGTGAGTTAGTGATGAGTTAATCAACAGAAGCAGCTTAATGCCTGTTGTGATGCATTTGCCTACACTAAGTACCCTACCACATGTATGTTCAACAAAAGTGGTCTCATTTGTCACATGTAATGAACATGGGCCGTGCTTTTCTCTTTGCAGTTTTATCTCTCAATGCATTTTGATGCAATGCTCCTGTTATTGAGAAACAGGAGTCATACTGAGAGGCTGTTCTCGCAAGTTGAACAGGCAGGCTTTCAGTGAGCGATGGTTGTGGTGTCCCTAAAGGAGGTCTACATGCCCTTAAATTAGTT
>JABSTR010003074.1:0-59787 GCA_013339765.2 Haemaphysalis longicornis | reverse complement strand
TATCTGAATAGGCTTTTTTACCACCCTGTACCGAAGATGATCTGCGTTGCATCCTATTCAGCTTCAAAAGAAATAAAGCTCCAGGAACTGACGGCATTTATGTGGCAGTTGTCTGTAGGCATTTTGAACGTCTTAAACATGTATTATTTGCTATAACCAACATTACCATGGATACACAAAGTGTACCTTTGGGCTTAAAAAAGGCCGTTGTCACCCCATTCTACAAAGTGGCCCAAAAAATTCATTACAAACTATCGGGGAATTTCTATTCTTCCTACCGTTGCCCTTATTTTAGGAAAACACATTGCAACAGTTATGCTGAGTTTACTTGAGGCACATGATGTGTTCTCACCCAACGAATTCGGTTTTATCAGAGAGCGCAAAACACAAAAGCTCTAGAAGATCTTTCTGATGTTCTAAACAATGCTTTAGAACATAATAAATTGGCCTCTGCCATGTTTTTGGATGCCCTTAAGGCATTCGATTTTATTAACCACTCCGTTTTATGTGATAAACTGTTCCAGTATGCTTTCAGAGGCCCGTGTCTATGCTTAATTACCCAGTACCTATCCAATTGTTCTCAAATTGCTGTGTTCTGTTTGATCAAGAGCAAGTCACAACATTTAACATCAGGCGTCCCTCAGGGGTCTATTCTCGCTCCTATTTTATTTATTATATAAGTTAACAACCTCAGTGGTTCTTGCTCTTATTGCAGAGTTTTCCAATATGCGGACGGCACGGTACATGGGTCCAGAAATAATAACTATGAACTAGCAACAGAATACCTGCAGCATGACTGTATGCAAGTAATGCGGTGGTACAGCGATAATCTAATTACAATAAACAACAATAAGTCACAACTAGTCTGTTTCCATAATCCAGCTAAGGTTATTCCTCACCGCGTTCCAATTTATTTGCATGAATATTTGTGTCCAATGTGCATGTACACCTGTTGCCCAACAATTTACTGTTAAGTACTTAGGTTTATTGTTTGATTCTGATATGTCCTGGAATAGCAATCCAGCGTATGTATGTACCGAACTCAGAAAGGTTGCTTGTCTCCTGTTTTATATTAAATCATTATGTCCAGTGTACATACACAAACAAATATCTCATGCACTTGCTTACAGCGTCTTCCGGTATGGAATTTACCGTTTTTACGTCTGTACCACCTTCTGGAAAAAGAAAATTAACTGTGTATTGAAATCAGTTCTTAGGTCCGTAATGTACGGTGCATCGCTTGATTCGCATGCAGACGTTCTTGAATTGTGAAAGGATGCCCGATTTTTTTTGTTGTTTACTCAAACTGTGGTGTTAAAATATATTCGGTCCCACGAACACTGTATATTGTACACGCCGCAACGTGACCTCTGCTTACGAGATCGCTTTGTTGTGCCGAGGGTTCACACTAAATATGGTGAGCCGCTGCGTACTTCAATTGTCCCTTCTATCCTTCAATTGTCCCTTCTACTCCCTTCCCTCCGAACTGTTTTCCTTTAACTCTCGTGGTCAAGTTAGAGGCGCCGTTTTTGTGTTACGTGGTTAAATGTTGACTGGTGGAAGCTGTTGAATGTATTTTCTGGGGCTTGTTTTATTCCCAGACTGTCTTTTTTCTTTTTGTATCTGCTTTTTACTTTTTTCTTCTTTTATTTCCTTTTCCTTTTTTTCAAGACGACAATATTTGTATTGCGGTGTCCGTAATGGGCAGCAACTGCCAGGAACGACCCCACAAGCCTCTTTTGTCTTGAGTTGGCCTGAATATGTATTCAGTGCTTTGAAATAAAGAATATTATTATTTTATTATTCAGGCCAGCTAGCATAGTGTCCATGACTCTTTGAAACTTCTCTGGCGCCATGCACAGTCCAAATGGCATCAGCTTGATCTCGTATATACCGTCCGGGGTTATAAATCCCGTCTTCTCTTGGTCGCTCTCGTACACTTCAATTTGGCAGTAGCTGGGCTTCAGATCTATCGATGAGAAGTACTTCGCGTGCACAGGTAGTCGAGGGCGTCGTCTATTCGTGACAGGGGGTACACGTTCTTTTTGGTGATTTTGTTATATCGCCGGTGGTCCACGGAGAACCTTAATGTACTGTCTTTTTTCCTAACGAGTACGACCAGCGCAGACCAGGGGCACTTCGGTGGCTGTTTAATGTCGTCGCTTAGCATGTCGTCGACCTTAGTCCGGGTGGCTTCCCGCTCATGTGAAGAGACGCGGTACGGTGACTGTCGGGTAGGTCGGACTCCATCTTGGGGTATTATTCGGTGCATCGCTAGAGGTGTCTGACGTAGTTTTGAGTTCGCCAGAAAAAACTCCCTGTAGGGACGCAGCAAAGATTGTAACTTATTCCTTTCTGCTTGCGGTAACGCCGATTCACGACGAAGGGATTTGGAAGCATGAGGGTATCATAGGGTACGCGTTCAAAGTCGGGAACCGCGCTCATGTCACTTGCTTCTTGCGTTTCGTCGAGGAACGCAATTGCAGCGCCCTTGTTTAAATGCTGGTACTCGTCGGTGAAATTAGTGGCCTAAACGTAAGATTGGCATTGCCTAAAGCGCGTGATGCCTCTTGCGGCCGCGACACCATGGCCGAGAAGCACCGTTTTGTCACTCTCTACGATAGCTTCGACGTCAGGAGCAGCTTGCGCGGGGTGGCAGGGTGACATGATCATCGGGAATCCTTACAGCGGCACGGTGTTCGGGTGTTCGGTAACGGTGTCATATAGTGATCGGGGGAAAAAAGGTATCGACTGGACCTGTAGATCAATTATTGCACCGTTGTTCATCAAAAAGTCTATTACAACGATTACGTCACGGGAGCAGTTAGGCAAAATGACGAACGTGGCAGGGTACGGGGGTGTCATCGATGTTGACGCGTGATGTGCACGTCTCACTTGGAGTTACAAGATGGCTTCCTGCTGTGCGTACTGGCGGACCGTCCCATCTGGTGGTAACTTGCTGCAGTTTAACGCAAATGGTCCGCTCATTACTGAGTATTCGGCTCCGGTGTCTATCAGGGCCACTACAACAAAGCCGTCGAGAGATAACTTGACGTCAGACGCCACCATGCGTCGGAACGTCGTATCTCGGCTTGTGCATCTTGATAGTTGGGCATTATGCGTCGTCGTTATCGTCGTCTTTGTAGCGGTGCGCTTAGTCATGTCGGGTTTGCGTCGTGCCGTGTCGTTGTCGTCGTGTTTGGGAGTCTCCTCAGGGTAAGATCGGGTAGTCGGGATCAGAGAAATGTCGTAAATCACTGTCTTCGGCGCGTCCTTGCATCATTAGAGGGTTTCCGGTTTTTCGCCGTAGAGCAACGTCACCTCCAGAAGTGGCTGCTTTTAGTTTCCCCCGCCGGGCTGGGGTACCTTCCCCGGATGACGTCAACATTGCTACGTTGGTTGGGCGACTGGTATGGGTAGGGCAACGGCGACCGGTTGAAACGGGCAGGGCCACGGCTGGTTTGGAATATATACTCGTCGATATCGCTTGGTAGCGGTGGGCTTCGAATGTCGTAGAAGCTCTTCTCAGATGACATCAGTCAGGGAAGCCACTTGAGGTTGCGGGGTCGTTGGAAAAAGCTTCCTAAGCTCCTGCCTGACGACTGCGCGGCTGGTCTCGCGCAATGTATCAGAGCTTACAGTTGTAGCGCCGATGCTCTCCGCTAACAGCGCGTTAACGGGGTGGTCGTACTGCCTCATTTGAATTCCTAGAGCCTTCTCTATCGCGGCAGCTTCAGGCGTGAATTCGGCCTCCGTTTTAGGGGATTGCGGACAAGGCAAGCAGAGTTCTTGCTTTACTTCTCGCATAAGAAATCTCAGTTTCTTTTTTCTTCCTTCATTTCCGGCTCCGCACGGCGAAATAGTCCCTTCATTTCTTCAACAAAGATCACGACTCCTTCGTTTGGCTGTTGCTATCGAGGTTCAAGCAAAATCGGAGCTCGCTCTTTGCTCACAATGGCAGTAAAGGTCTTAAACAGCTCGCTTTTTAATTGCGTCCAGTTGATCAAGGCGCTCTAGTGGTTCTCTAACCAAGTTCGAGCTGCTTCCACCAAGTACAAGAAAGCATGCCGGAAGGTTTCTTCTTCGTTCTACCTGTTGATGATCCGGACGTGCTCCAGCTGCTCCAACCTCCGGGCCTTCAGCGGGGCCTCGTCGGAATGTTTGCCGTTCCCGGGGCTGCTGCAGCACAATTGGCGACGTGGTTTTTTGAACGAAGGTGGTGGTTGCAGCGGTGGTTGTTTTGGGTCTTTCTGGCAGGAGGCGGAACTCGGGCGGCAAACCTTGGAGTTGGTGGCTGGGTCTAGTTGGACTGGCCTGGCGGCTTCTAGAGGTCGTAGGGAGCATAAAGTGTGCGTACCCCACTTCTCCATCATATGTCACGATGCCAAAGACGACGCAGTTCTTTTAAGGAAAATAGATTTATTCGAGGCAACCTATGCTTCCATAACAACTTAAAGAATACACAGGCGGCGAAGCAGCAGTCAACAAAGTGGCTTTCGCTAACAAGCGTCGGCTAGTGTAATACCGCGGCGTCTGTTCTGCAGGCTTTTTATCTTTCGGCGCATGTGATTCTCGAACCGTCGATTCACATCCAGAACATTGTAGATCAAAGAAGAATATTCTACGCTAGGGACTTAGGGCGAAAAAGTCTCCTTATCTGAATGATAAAGCCCGTACGGCAAAAAAAAGAATGTACACCCGCTTCGCTTGGGACACAGATATCTGAGACTGGCGCAGCCGAACATTAAAAACAAACAATATATAAAAAACTCGTGTATGGTCAGCAGCAAATGGCTTAGCCACTGAGCAGCTCCTGCGCTCACACTTGTCAAGTGTTAGCAATTTGCAGGTGTCGGACCTTTTAAACAAATTATAAAATGCAAAACGTTTGCACACATCGTGTGTGGGCTTTCGCTGTTGCGCCGAGGAGCACTACTGCAGCCTGATTGCTAAAACAAAGTCGCAGATGGGGAAGGGCAAAGTCGTTTTATTTCCAGTGCAAGCTGCTGAGAATGGTATTTCACTTGGTCAGCTTGCACTACTCTCGAGCTTCAAGCAGCAACGGACCATTGATACATTGGTGCTCATCCATTTCCCCTGTTGTTACATAGCGCGTGATGGTGTTCAATTTTCAGGGGGGCGAGGGAAGTGCTCGAGCAGGAGTGAAGCTGATGGTACATGAAAGAAAATAAGGCCTGAATTGCACTGATCGTGCAATATCAAAACGGAGGGTCGGACCGCTTCGGCAAGAAACGGTAACCGTTATTTCGCTTTTCGGTTCAGTTCCGGTTCGGGTTCAGCGTGCTCACAAAATAGCGGTTTCGGTTTGGGTTCTGTTGTGGCAAAAATACCAGCTCAGTTCCGGTTTTCAGTTAGGTTCGGTTCCGTGCAACACATGCTATAAATGGGTCCGGATTCCACAGGGCGGGCCTTTTTTCACCAATTTCTTTCTGATTTAAAAATTCTTATATCTTTCTGTGACCTGCCGCATTTCCCCCTTTGCTTTCTGAGGTTTTTTTGACTGCTAACACTTATCCTGTCTTAATTTACCGAGCTAATCATTTCCAATTTCTGATTCGCTACAAGCTTTGCTATGGCCTCTGTTCTGGCAGTCTTGGTACTAAAACTAGCTTAAGAGGGTTCAACGGTGGTAGGCCACTCTCGACACGTTGCAGACGATCGAGGCGCGGCCCGGTGGTTAAAAAGAAGGTCCCCTTCAATTCGACTAGTGCCGGTGGCACTGGCTACCACCCCCAAGTGCAGCGAAACAAAAAAAAATACTTGAACCTAAATGAACAGAGAAAATGGTGGGGAAACAGCCCCGCCGGTAGCGTAGTGGTCATCGTACCAGACCGGTATCCTCGACGTCGTTGGTTCGGATCCCACCCGGCGGGCATTTGTCACCACTTTCTTTCTGACTCAAACAATTATTCATCTAATTGTATGACCTGCCGCATTCCACCTTTGCTCTCCGAGGTTTTCTTGACTGAAACTCCTATTATATATATATATATATATATTGTTACGTGGCGGCAGGACAATGATGAGGCGAACCATGGGCGACGATGAAGTGATGTATTTACACGATGTTGCCGCAGAGCGATGCAATCTATTTACAAGCGGCCATGATCGCTCGGGCGAGCCGCATCCTCTTCGTCGTCTTCGGTGACGGGTTATGGCGCTATGGGGCGTTGTCCACGTAGGTGTTCCGTGACATCACCCCCCGGTGGAGGACGACCGTCCCGGTCGAGGCCAGGGTAAAGACAGGGTGGCAAAGCGGATGAGCAAAGCGATGAGAACATGTACAATGATGTCCTTGCCGCCACTGATGATGGTGATGGTCGCGATGAGCACCGCCCCGGAACAGCTGTGAGCACCGCCGAACCCACGAGGCAGCGTCCAAAGCTTTCGGAGAAGCGCCGGAGATCTGGGCGGGGGGACGTCGTCGGCTATACGTCTGGTCGTCGCTGGTCAGTTCGTCTGGTCTCGGCGGGGCATGGGCAGGGGACACGGGGGCTGGGGGAATGTCGCGTCCGTGGATCACCGGGGCTGGGGCGGGCCGACGCTTTCCAGGAGCCAGGATGAGACTGCTTGATGAGCCGAGGCGGGGTGAAGCTCGGGGCCGGGATGGGACTGAAACCCGCACCATCCACCAAAATATATATATATAAATATATATATATATATATATATATATATATATATATATATATATAATATATATATATATATATATATAATATATAAATATCTAAGTTGCAGGACTAAATAATTGAAAATTCAAGTCGAGAAAAAATGCGCCGTTTTTTCCGGAAGCGGGAACCGAACCCATAACCTCCGCATAACGCGTGCGGTGCTCTACCATTGAGCTAGTTCCGCGGCGACTCCCGTCTCGACTATACAGCGGGGTTTTGGTATTTACGACTGCTCAGAGCCCGGTCAACTAGCGCCGCCCCTCGACCACCGCGGGAAGACGTAGAACGTCTTTTCCCAGCGGCCGCACGTAAGACGTGGTCGGAAGTCGGGGATAGCCAAAGGCATTTCAGACTGCTGAAGCCAGAACCCTCGTAATGCATTATGTAGAACAGGGACGTACGGGACGAGGGATTCCGTAAGGACACATATCTAAGTTGCAGTCCTTATTGCCAGTGCTGTTTGGCGCTTTAACAGTGTTTTTATACTGCCGAATGAGGTATGATTGCTTTTTTATTGCAGGAATAAATAATTGAAAATTCAAGTCGAGAAAAAAATGCGCTGTTTTTTCCGGAAGCGGGAATCGAACCCACAACCTCTGCATAACGCGTGCGGTGCTCTACCATTGAGCTAGTTCCGGGGCGACTCCCCTCTCGACTATACAGCGGGGTTTTGTATTTACGACTGCTCAGATCCCGGTCAACTAGCGCCGCCCCTCGACCACCGCGGGAAGGACGTAGAACGTCTTTCCCAGCGGCCGCACGTAAGACGTGGTCGGAAGTCGGGGATAGCCAAAGGCATTTCAGACTGCTGATGCCAGAACCCTCGTAATGCATTTTGTAGAACAGAGACGTACGGGACGAGGGATTCCGTAAGGACACATATCTAAGGTGCAGTCCTTATTGCCAGTGCTGTTTGGCGCTTTAACAGTGTTTTTATACTGCCGAATGAGGTATGATTACTTTTTATTGCAGGAATAAATAATTGAAAATTCAAGTCGAGAAAAAAATGCGCTGTTTTTTCCGGAAGCGGGAATCGAACCACAACCTCCACATAACGCGTGCGGTGCTCTGCCATTGAGCTAGTTCCCGCGGCGACTCCCCTCTCGACTATACAGCGTGGTTTTGTATTTACGACTGCTCAGATCCCGGTAAACCAGCGCCGCCCCTCGACCACCGCGAGAAGACGTAGAACGTCTTTTCCCAGCGGTCGCACGTAAGACAAAACCCCCCTGTATAGTCGAGAGGGGAGTCGCCGCGGAACTAGCTCAATGGTAGAGCACCGCACGCGTTATGCGGAGGTTGTGGGTTCGATTCCCGCTTCCGGAAAAAACAGCGCATTTTTTCTCGACTTGAATTTTCAATTATTTATTCCTGCAAAAAAAAAGCAATCATACCTCATTCGGCACTATAAAAAAACACTGTTAAAGCACCAAACAGCACTGGCAATAAGGACTGCAACTTAGATATGTGTCCTTACGGAATCCCTCGTCCCGTACGTCTCTGTTCTACACAATGCATTACGAGGGTTCTGGCTTCAGCAGTCTGAAATGTCTTTCGCTATCCCCGACTTCCGACCACGTCTTACGTGCGGCCGCTGGGAAAAGACGTTCTACGTCTTCCCGCGGTGGTCGAGGGGCGGCGCTAGTTGACCGGGCTCTGAGCTGTCGTAAATACAAAACCCCGCTGTATAGTCGAGAGGGGAGTCGCCGCGGAACTAGCTCAATGGTAGAGCACCGCACGTGCTATGCGGAGGTTGTGGGTTCGATTCCCGCTTCCGGAAAAAACGGCGCATTTTTTCTCGACTTGAATTTTCAATTTTTTGTTCCTGCAAAAAAAAAGAGCAATCATACCTCATTCGGCACTATAAAAAAAACCATGTTAAAGCGCCAAACAGCACTGGCAATAAGGACTGCAACTTAGATATGTGTCCTTACGGAATCCCTCGTTCCGTACGTCTCTCTCTCTCTCTCTCTATCTCTCTATCTCTCTCTATATATAAAGATATATATATATATATTGAAGCGTGGTTTATTGGACCACTAACGAGCAGTTAGAGCTGCGGAGAAGCCGAGGTTCTTCTTGCTCAGCAAGCTATGTCCGACGCGATACTCGATCGGCCCGTGCCCAAGCGATGCTTCTGCCTCCTCGTCGTCGAGCGTGCACCAAGCCGAATATCCCCAACGGGGAATTGTCCTTGCATGGTTGCCTCTGACAATTACATCAATCGCGTCCATAATCAACGCTACAATATTCGCCCCCCCCCAAAGAAAAGAAGAGCCCCTTCTCCCCGTGTAGTCAGAGTGGCGCTGGCTACCACCCTCAAGCGTCAGATACACTTCTAGTAAATATAAATAGCCGAGAAAGTGAAAGAGAACACACTCGCCCAGATAGCCGAATTGGTAAGGCATTCGCCTTGTAATCGAAAGGCGTGGGTTCGGTCCCCACTCTGGGCGCGTGTTTTTCTTTCTTTCTTCGGTATAATTAAAAAAAATGTTTACTTAATTGACCGTAGTGATAAAGAAAAGAGCATAAGCACACCCCTATGCCTCCTATGGCGTTGTAGACTCCTGACCTATCTTTCTGTATATATATATATATATATATATATATATATATATATATATATATTAAGGAACAAAGTTTTCCTGGACGACGGAAGAATATCTGTATCTCATGAATGCCGGTCCCTTGGCCGAAACGTTATTAAATCTCTTGTCTTTTTTTACCGTGGTCGAACCAATTTTTGTATATATATATATTTAATAAAAAATATATATAATATATATATATATATTATATATATATATATATATATATATATATATTATTTTAACAAAGATAGTGAGCAACCGCCAGAGCACCAGTCTCCCCCGAGCGGGTATGTGTTCTACTAAAGCAGAGGCTGACCTTCTGAGGGGCGTCAATCCCCCAGTGGGTATATGTCCCCGTAGCGACACAGCGGCAGCTCTATTGACAGTGCCTAGCCGCGAGACCTGCGCGCAGACGCCCGACCTCATTTGGATTCTGAAACGGCCAGACCTCGTTGGTGCCTCTTGCAAGACCTTCCAATCAACCCCATTATATTTTGGTGGAGGTCCTAGCCTTCACGCGATCCCCAGCCTGGAACTACGAACCAAGCGCGTGCTCCCCCCCCCCTGCATCGAGAAATCGACGACGAAATGGTGTCGCCACAGCAGGCACCCATCGTGTGCTCCGGGTCTCTTCGCCAGCGCGACCCCGCCTTTTTCAATGGCAACGACGACGCCGATGCCGAGGATTGGCTGTCTGCCTACGAAAGGGTGAGCGCCTACAACCGATGGGATGATGGGATGAAGCTGAACAACGTCGAGTTTTCCATGACCGAGCTCGCCAACACGTGGTTTTATAACCACAAACCACGCATGAAAACCTGGCCTGAATTCACGGCCGAGTTAATTCAGGCGTTCGGTCTCCCCTCTGTGCGCAAACTTCTCGCTGAACAGCGGCTTCACGTGCGAGCACAGCGAGACGACGAGGGTTACACCAGTTACATTGAGGACGTTGTGTACCTCTGCAAGCGGGTGGATACTGCGATGCCTGAGTCCGACAAGATAAAGCACATCCTCAAGGCCATCGAGGATTATGCATTCCAGATGCTCCTGGGCAAAAACTCGCAGACTGTTCACGAAGTCCTCAATTGGTGCCTCAGCTATGACGATCAGCGCAAACAGCGTGTTTTTACTCGATAACCCACACTGCCTAACGTACACGTTTCACGAGGACCACTGTCGTCATTGGCTGTACCTTCCGACCTTTCTTTCTGTTCTACCGCACATCTAGGCGTTCGTGCGTGCAGAAGTTTCGCGGCAGCGGTCCCTTCTTCCTAGCGCTCGAGAGCCTGCCTTTCCGCTCTCCCCGACTGTGCTGCGAGTGATTCAAGAACAGGTTGCCCAGGTGCTTCCCTCAGCCTGCCAACCACCACAAGTGCCTGTATCCGTGGCATCACCCTCGACCTCACACTTAGCGTCAGCAGTGGCACCGCCCTTTTCAATTACCGCCGCAGCGCCTCTCGCTTCCCCAGTAGCATCGGCCCTAACGGTACCCATGGCAGCCTCTGTCACTTCACCGGCTGTGATAAATTACGTTTCAGTCGTACTACAACTGGAGCCAGGCGCCTTCCAGGCATATCAGTACACGGCACCCCCGCGGGCGACACCTTATCCTCCACCTGCACTTCAACAGCTCAATCCTTGGCGCACACCAGACAAACGCCCGATCTGTTACGCATGCTGCATGCCCGGGCACGTGGCGCGGATGTGCCGTCGGCGGTCACCACTTGATCTTTTTTTCCACCCCGTATCGGCCTACGGATCCCAGCCGTATTTCGCCCGCGGTGATTCAGGGCCACCACCGAGCTCCTGTACTAGTGGGCCACCACCATTTTCGAGCCGTCGTCCTTCTTCCCCGCGTCACCGCTCCGTGTCGCCCATGCGCCCCCCGACAAAATCAGGTTGCCGAGGGAAACTGATGGCTGCAGTTCCCGGGGCAAGAACTGCACGAACGTCAAATGCCGAAGTCCTCTTATCTCACCCGCTAACGTTATAGATGTGACTGTCGAAGTTGTCGCCACACTCGCGCTTGTTAATCCGGGAGGCGCAGTGTCAGTGTTAAGTCAACTTATCTGCCGCTCGTTACGTAAAGTCACAACACCTCTTGGTGGAATTACTTTCCAGACTGCAAGTGCAGAAGAGGTTAGGCCGCTAACCATGTGCAGCGCTCGTGTCCTTATTCAATGCATCAGGTACGTCATCGAGTTCGTTGTGCTACCGTCATGTTCGGACGATATCATTCTTGGGTCGGACTTTCTATCCCGTCATAACGCCATAATCGATTGCGCTCGTGCGCAAGTTGAACTTCTACCGTTGTGGTAGCCGCCGCAGAACGAACTGTAGATCAAGTTGCTCGTTTCCGAAGATACCAATATTCGCCCGATCTAGTCCGTGATTGTTCCTGTTTCTTGCAATGTCGCTGCGGACAAAACAGCGATTTTCACACCGTCGAGTTTATTTCTTTGGCGCAAGTTGCTCCCCTTTCGCTCCACTTTCCTTGATGTTCGCTCTGGTTCAAGCTTAATGGCGGTCTGCAAAGCATCATCTTGCCCCCGAGATCACTGTTCCACGGGGAATGTCTGGGATCTGTGGGAGCTGTTGATTCCTCGCACGTAGAGGCCGTGCCCGATGAACTGAAGTTCTTCCCTGTGAGTGCACTTAGTCCCGAGTGTACGGACGTGTTCCTACAGTCTATCAACAAAGAACTCACCTCGTTCCAACGCGACCAGCTCATCAACCTTCTACAACGTTTGCGGGAATCGTTCGATTGCCAGCAGGCCACCTTGGGACGCACGTGGAATGTCGCCCATGAAATTGACACCGGCGCCCACGCCCCACTACGGCTGCGGCCATATTGCGTGTCACCTGCGGAGCGCCGCGTCATCGACGAGCAAGTGGCAGATATGCTTGCACGCAACGTAATTTGGCCCTATACCAGCCCATGGGCCTCCCCCGTGGTACTGGTAACTAAGAAAGACGGGTCGACCCGGTTCTGCATAGATTACCGTCGCCTGAACAAGATTACACGCACAGACGTCTACCCGCTACCTCGTATCGACGATGCCCTTGACTGCTTACAGGGGGCCGAGTTCTGCTCACTAGATCTGCGGTAAGGCTACTCTCAAGTGCCCATGGACGATGCCGATCGCTCAAAAACAGCGTTCATTACGCGCGATCGGCTTTACGAATTCAATATGATGCCTTTCGGTCTTTGTAATGCGGCAGCTACCTTCTAGCAAATTATGGACAATGTTTTACGGGGCCTCAAGTGGAAGACATGTCTGTGTTATCTCGAAGACATTGTCGTGTTTTCGCCAGATTTCCACACGCACCTTGAGCGCCTTGAACAAGTATTGACGAGCCTTGCTTCGGCTGGCTTGCAACTAAACTTGAAAAAGTGTCGCTTTGCTGCTCAGAGGCTAAGAATCTTGGGCCACGTTGTTTCTAAAGACGGCATAGTTCCGGACCCGGAAAAACTTCGTGCAGTGGCAGAGTTTCCTAAACCGACCACTCTGAAAGACCTTCGAAGCTTTATTGGCCTGTGTTCCTATTTTCGCCGATTCGTTCGAAACTTTGCCTCCATTATCGCCTCTTTGACACAGCTCCTCAACGGAAGCGCAGAAAGTACCGACTGGTCTCCTGCTTGTGAAAACGCATTTGTGGCTATGCGAATCCTGCTGACGTCGCCACCCATACTACGCCATTTTGACCGCTTGTACCTACTGAAGTTCACACTGACGCCAGTGGTGTCGGTACAGGTGCCGTTCTCGCTCAGCGTAAAGCAGGCTTCCATGAATACGTTGTTGCATACGCCCGTCGCACCCTGACGAAGGCGGAGCGGAACTATTCTGTCACCGAGAAGGAATGTTTGGCTATCGTTTGGGCTATCACCAAATTTCGTCCTTATCTTTACGGTCATTCATTCCACGTGGTCACGGATCACCACGCTCTATGCGGGCTGTCCTCACTGAAAGACCCTTCCGGTAGACTCGGACGTTGGGCTCTTCGACCTCAAGAGTACGACATCCGAGTCATATACCGGTCCGGACGCAAACACAGTGATGCCGATGCCCTGTCTCATTCACCCGTCGTGTCCGACACTGGCTGCCTGTCCACAACAGACTGCACGGTGGCGTCAATAGCTATACAAATTATGGCCTCGGAACAGCGTAAGGATCCGTGGATTGACGCAATCTTGCAATACCTGTCGAGTCCATCAACAGTTCCAGCATCCCGGGCAACGCGCCGCCAGGCTTCACACTGCGCCATATGTGAAGACCTGCTCTACCGCCGGAACTACTCATCTTAAGGCAGGAAGTGGCTACTCGTCATTCCTGGCCATTGGCGTTCAAAATTTTGCTCCTACCACGACCCTGACGTACAGTGCGCCCACGCTGGAGTGCTGAAAACGTATCAGCGGCTCCGTTTGCGCTACTACATGTGGGGGATGTACATATTTGTGATCAAGTACATCCACTCGTGCACAGAGTGTTAGCGTCATAAGTGTACCCCTCAAGATCCCACGGGAGCATTGCAGCTACTACCGCGTCCAGGACGACCTTTTGACCGTGTTGGAATAGATATATACGGTCCACTTCCCAGAACGGCCTCAGGCGATCGTTGGATTATGGTGACAGTTGATCACTTGACACGGTACGCGGAAGCAGTTGCACTGTCCACTGCCACTGCTCGTGATGCCGCATTCTTGCTTCTTCAACGTTTTATTCTGCGGCAGGGAGCGCCCAGGTAGCTGTTCAGCGTCCGGGGACGAGTATTCTTGCACGACTTCATGGAGGCGCTGCTCACTGAATGCCGCGTTGTTCACAGGAAGACTACACCTTACCACCCCCAAACCAACGGGATGACAGAACGTTTTAACCGTACACTGGGCGACATGCTGTTGATGTATGTTTCTCGTGACCATTCGAACTGGGACTTAGTTCTTCCTTTCTTCACGTACGCGTATAGTACGTCCACGCAGACAACCACCAGCTTCCCACCATTCTTTCTGCTGTACGGGCGTGAACCTTCCTGCCTACTTGACGCCATCCTTCCTTACCGCCCTGACATCTCGGAATGTGTTCTAGTCTCGGAAATCGCCAAGCGAGCCACAGAGTACCGCCAACTGGCACGCTCCTTCACGGCAGCAGACCAAGGACGTCAGCAGTATCGCAACGACGACAGTAGTAAAACGCCAACATACGCTGCTGGCTACCTTGTGTGGCTACGGATACCGTCCACGGCCCCAGGGCTTTCAAGAAAATTTCAGGCGAAATATCAGAGCCCTACCGAGTGGTCAAAAAAACGTCTCCCGTCAATTACATTGTCGAGATGGTCACTCCTAGTACCGATCGTCGCTTCCGTGGCCGCGAGACGGTTCACGTTCAGTGTCTCAAGCCCCATTACGACCCGCGCATCGTCGCATCGCCCTGAGTCGCCAAGGGTGGCCCCTTCTGTCCCCGGGGGTGATTGTAACAAAGATAGTAAGCAACCGTCAGAGCACCAGTCTCCGCGAGCGGGCATGTGTTCGTCTAAAGCGGAGGCTGAACTTCTGAGTGGCGCCAATCCCCCAGTGGGTATACATCCCCGAAGCGACAGAGCGGCAGCTCCATCGACGGTGCTTCGCCGCGAGACCTGCGCCCGGACACCAGACCTCCTTTTGACTGTGAAGTGGCCAGACCTCGTTGGTGCCTCTTGCAAGACCTGCCAATAAACTCCATTATAAAAAATTCCCCGCATTTCCCCGAGGGGAAGAATGTGAAAGTGCGAATGCACGAGTTGAATTTGCGCTGTTCGGTAATGTTCGCGAAAGAGAGATCACACACACACACAACTACAAAGAAAGAAAGATGCATTTATTCACAGACACCTATTTGTGTTGTCGTTGTACTTGATTGCTGCAGCGGATCTCAGCTTTGAAATTTCGTGTCAGTACTCCTTTAGGCAGGTGCATTAGCCCTTCTCACGCCCGATTCTTGGCCAATCCCCCACGTGGGTATGTGCCCTGTCAGCGGCCAGGCAGCGCGCCCATCTCCCCCCGTTGCCAAGGAAGACGAGGAGATTCCTGGCCAATCCCCCACGTGGGTATGTGCCATGTCAGCGGCCAGGCTGGGCGCGCCCATCTCCACGTGCGCGGACATCGCCGGTGGACGCAGGTTCAGGGTCGCTTAAGAAGTGCATTGCACTTAATATATATATCTTGTTACGTGGCAAAAACGCGTAAGTTGGAGCTACTTATAAGTCAGAATAAGCTGGGAAGCACTGTATTAAGCAGCAGCGTGAGTCCGGAGCCAAGCGTTGTCGTTCTCGTCGTCTTCTATCAGCGGCGCAGCGCCCACCGCATGTTTAGAGCGAACAGGAATTGCCCGAAGGTTTACTCACGTAGCGTCAACGGGACTTGCCTTCGTCAGAGTCAGAGTGCACTTAAATGATTTTGCTGTCGCAAACAACCGAAACATATTTCTGTTATAGATTTGAAGAAAACTGTGAGGAGGATCGGAAGATGTTTCGAAAACGGAGAGTATGCCGGTATTTGGGCTAAGCCTTTGTTACAACAACAAAAAGACGGAGAGAGAATGAGAAAAAGAAAGCGGTGGTATTAAGAAGGCAGCTGTCAAGATTTCTCCACGACGGGTAGTGTGCCTGGCATGAGCTGCAAGTTTAGACGGGGCGGAAGCTCGACAATCGCGGTCCCAGAAGGAAGAGAAAAACTAAACAATAAGGTATTCATTGGTTGGGAGGACTGGTTCGAACGGATCCATACTGGCATGAAAGAAGAGTGTGTTTTGGGTGTGCACCGCGCGGGTGGACAGAACAGATGCGGTGCACAAAAGAGCATTGCACAAGAGCTAGCAACTCAACAGGAAATAGGTAGGGTCCATAGATAACAAAGGGTTAAACAATTCTAAGTGGTCGTTGGAACGCTGCCTCCTTCCCAAGGGCAAATCGCATTGTCGAGTCGCATTAGGCTAACAAAGCTACTGTATTTGGGGAGTTTCTCCGAATTATGGTGAAAAACTCAAGGGTGGGATAATGAAGAACGTGATAAATATTGTGAAGTCGCCAATTTTATTCGAGGGATAACCGCACCAGTTTTCTGTATCTTTCATTAATACCAAGCGTCGCTGACCCAACCCTATAAATGAGATAGGATTCCCGAACCTCGCTGTCATGATGGGTTTTGGAAGCGTATTTTAAAATTGTGGCTTTAAGATGTTCAAATCTATTACAGGGACCCTTCACATGTCTTCACAGGGGCAAATGAGGGCAACTTTTTGCATAAGAGCGGTGAATATTGAATCGTATTTGGAGGGGCGTTTATGTTTGGCCGATATATTGCTGCCTACCAAGAGTACACTAAACAATTACACTATCTTCCAACGTGGGAACCCTGTGGGGATGCAAAGCCGTGGAGTAGTAGCGTGTAATTGGTTGTTACAGTAAAGACACGTGTAGTAGCGTAATAAATGTCTTGTTTATTTATCCAGTAGTTGGGAACGTTTTGCGGCTTCTCGTTCCCGAAGCGAGGAATCCGCTGTTCGACGCTGGTGTTTCGAAGCGTTGTCACGTGGCCGAACACCATCTGGATCTCCTACTCACCGCTGGCGTTTCAAAACGGCTTCTCGTTCTCGAAGCAAGGAATCCGCTGCACGACGCTGCCGTTTACGTTCGGCGTCACGAGCTCTCCTCTGTGCAGCCTTGTCTTCGGAGGCAGGAGACAAGCCGCGCGGTGAGGAGGAGAGCGGCGTTATCACAGCTGGTTATCACAGCTCCTAGAGCGACAGTGTTGCCGCTTTGTTCCTGCGCCGGCGCGAGGCGAGCCGAGTGACGAGGAGGAGAGTGCGTTATCACAGCTGGCGTGGAGAGAGGGACAAGCAGGAGAGGTGCGGATGCCGGACGATGGAGCGTCGACTAAGAGATGCTTTGCATCTAAAAAGATCTTCGACTTTAGAGGAGACACAGTTGAAGTTACCCTTTATATTTACGGAGTTGTCTGAAGCTGTGCTGGTTGCAGGCTGTGTAGTGGTCATGTGTGGGTATACTTTGCATCGAGGTTTATTACAGGGCATACAACCAAGAGTGTGAGGAGAGAAGGAAAACCCCCTCCGCAGGTTCTTGAGTAGGGTGTGTTTAGTGGCGACTGGGGGTAGCCACAGTCACCAGTTAATCAGACGAGGGTGCTTTGAGAAGTTACGAAGAAAACATGTATTCTACAGCCAAAGCATGACGCAGACAATAATACTTAGACGAGAGACTACGACAGAGCTAACAAAAATCCAAAAGAAATAACTAATCTACAAATGTGACCTCAAAAACCCAAACTGTCTAACTAATGTACAGAAAAGCCTATACATCTAAACACCAAAAAAGCGCCAAAGAAAAGCTCAGAAAGAGTTCACCGTGACGTGGAGTAGTACTTGGGGCAACGGGGTGTCGTGTTGCGTTGCGCTGAGGGCCGCGTTGGGAAGTCTCGCGTGCTGGGCCGTTGGCGGTGCAGCTTCGTCGCTGCTTTTCCAGGAATGGTATTTGTGGGAGCGGTCGTGGCCGGAACCTGGTCACCACCAGGCGCCACGTCACAAAAGGCCGCGGCCAGTCGGCACCCGGTAGCCCCCGGGGGAAGATGATCTCCAGGCAATGGTCGTTCAGGACCAGGGCACGCCGCAGCGCGACACCCCGATGCCCCTATGTTCCCCCTTTAGAAAGTTTGTTCTTCCGGGAAAAAAATCACCTGGAGGTGAAGAATCACTGCAGGGTGGTCGGATGGGGTAGACACAGCCGGCATCACGGTGAACACCATCCCGCACACGGTGAACACAATCACTCTCATTCAGCGACTGTCACGCACGCTCGCGACTACAAGTCTCGCGTGAGTCACCACAAAACTTGACGATTCGCAGTGTCATGCCACCACTAGGTGTAAAAAAATGCGTCGTTAAGAACACTTAGCTTGAAACCAACAACACCAACCACTGTACCGTCACCCTATTACATTGAATTATCTTAATTATCGGTTGGCGGCAACAAGCGACTCATATAATCCGATCCTACGTTCTCGGACCCCTTGATATACTCTACTCTGAACTAATTTTCTTGTAGAGTTAGGCTCCACCGGAGAACTCGACTGTTAAAGTGTTTGGCTCTAGCGAGGTACTTCAAGGGCTGACAGTCAACCTGGACAAACAATTGTTGTTAAGTACAAAAACATGTAAATTTCTCGATGGCCCAAACTAGTGCCAAGCATTCCCGTTCGATGGCTGAGTACCGGGTTTTCCGAGGCAGGAGATGTCAGCCGGCGCTTTCGGTGCACGCCAAGTCGAGGTCCTCCTACGGTAGCAGGGTGCGCAGGTGCCGTCCCCTCCAACGACAGCGTCTGCCTTGGATAAGGCGCCTCGTCTCCTCGGGGTAAACAAGCACATTTCTGTGAGTGTTTGCTGTTGGGACGACGACCCGTCTTCGGGCGCTCCTCCAGTTCCGTGCTCGGGGCGCACATTTGGCTTCCGCGTTTGAAGTGGAACTCGCGCTTCTGTCGACTGCCTGAGCAGTGGCCGAGCCGTCCTGTCGCGGACGCCAATTTTGTGAGGAGAGAAGGGAAACTACTCGGCAGGTTCTTGAGTAGGATGTGTTAGGTGGCGACTGGTGCTAGCCACAGTCACCAGTTAATCAGACGAGGGCACTTTGAGAGGTTACAAAGAAAACATGTATTCTAGAACAAAGCACGACGCAGGCAATAATACTTAGACGAGAGACTACCGGAGAGCTAACAAAGGCCAAAACATCTAACTAATGCACAGAAAATCCTTTAAATCTAAATGCCCGAAAAGTGCCACAAAAAAGTTCATAACGAGTTCACCGTGACGTGGCGTAGTACGCTGGGCGTCGGTGTGTCACGGTGCGTTGCGCTGAGGGCCGCGTCAGGAAGACTCGCGTGCTGGACCGTTGACGGTGCAGCTCTGTCGCTGCTCTTCCAGGAACGGTACTTGCAGGAACGGTAGTGGCTGGAACCTGGTCACCACCAGGCGCCACGTCACAGAGGGCCTCTTGCAGTCGGCACCCGGCAGCCGCCGGTAGACGATGATCTCCAGGCCGTGGTCGTT
Organism: Haemaphysalis longicornis; assembly: GCA_013339765.2. Classification (NCBI taxonomy): domain Eukaryota; kingdom Metazoa; phylum Arthropoda; class Arachnida; order Ixodida; family Ixodidae; genus Haemaphysalis; species Haemaphysalis longicornis. The sequence continues at coordinate 40,410 of JABSTR010003074.1, read as the reverse complement.
CAGCAGCGGGGCACGCCGTAGCGCGTGTGCCTGCCACGGGCCAGGACACTGGGGAATAGGACGCTGGTCAGGGGAGGCCTTGGCATGAGGTAGATCTCTCTGAGCTTGGGTCCCCGAGACCCGATGAGCTCTCGATCTGCGCCTGGACGCCGCACTGTTCGAACCGTCCTGTCCGAACTCCTTCACTGCAATCACCGTCGTTCCTTATTCCCCTCTGGGCTCGTCACCGCTCCGTTGTGGCCGGCTCTCATAGGCCACTCGAGTTCGCCGTCCTCGGCTCGTGCGTCCTGTCACTTCTTTTTCGTCCCTGTTGAAACGAGGACAATCCCTTCACGGGCATGTGTCCTCGACGTCGTCGTCGTCGTCCCCGCCGACTGAGCGCTTCACCTCACAGAGAGGTACTAATAAGTCGCCCTAATTCTTATTACGCCGGTAGACAATTTGTGGGGGTTCGTGGGATATTCGTTTTAGGCATTCACTTTGAATTGGGATATTGTGATGTTTTGTTAGTACGGTGGACACCCTTGTAGTGGAGGCTGAGTGGGTTAGAACTAAGTTTGTTTGTGGGTTAACGTTCGGGGCTTTTCCTTACAGATTTCATTTCGGTCTAATTGGTTGGCCCGTACAACAGCGCCGTCGAAAACTTTTCCGGGTATTTCATATTCAGGAGGGCGGTCTTGAGTTCTCTACCGTTTGAGTAAAATTCGGCTTGGTTCAAGCAAATTCTCCTAAAACGGTGGGCTTGGTTGTACGATATTGCTGTCTTACAGTGTCTTAAATGGCTACTTTGGAAGTGCTAATACTGCAGCGTGCCTTTCAGTTTTCTATACAGTTTTGTTTGAAGCCTACCAATGGGAAGTAGTAGTTCAGAAAGTTTACACTGTGTTCCGAATAGGAATGAGCGAGAGAAATAGTAGGATTGGCTAGGGTAAATGCTGAATGAAGGTGAGTAGCTCCGGGTGAATATGAATATGTCGTCGATGATGAATATGTCGTCGACATACCTTTATTAGTACAGTGGCTTTAAAATTTAGGTGTCAAGAAAGCTTGATTCCAGGTGAGCCATAAAGATATTGGCGTAGTTGCTTCCGATTCGAGTTCGGATTGACGTTCAGCTGACTTGCACGTAATGACCGCCATCACACTCAAAATTGTTAGGTTAAAGAATTAGCTCAAATAAAGTTTGGAGAGTAGAAGAATCAATAGATTAGTCGCACGATGACTGCTTATACGCAAGCGATACAGCCGTGATGCCATCTTCATGGGGGATACTAGTATACAGGGACGCAACATTGAGGGTGACTAGGAGGCAGTTATCAGGAATTTCAATTTTTCAGATGTCTGAGAGAAAATCATTCGTATCCTAATGAATGAGGGAAAGCTGGGCAGAATGTCGCAAATGATATTATCGACATAGCGTGAGAGGTTTTCGCTAACAGTGCCAATGCCAGAAACATTGGGGCGCCCTGGATTGTTCACTTTGTGAATTTTAAGCACAAGATATAATTTACCGTCTACTGGGCTCAAATGGATTAGGAACGAGCCGTGGTTTTATTTATATTTTATTTTTAAGAAGCTCAGCTAGTTTATCTTTGACGATTTGCCTATAGTAATTAGTGGGAGCATTGGGTAGTGCTTTGTAGAACGTCGATACCGATAGTTGCCTACTGGCCTGGTTAACATAGTCGATTTTTACAAGGATTACGATGGCGCCTGCTTTATCGGCAGGTTTATTAATTAAGTCGGGACAGCGGGCGAGTTCCTCTAGGGGTTTCTTTTCGCTGATAGTCATGTTATGGTGGAAAGAAGTTTCACCGCTCTCCTGCAAAACGTCGCCTTTATTGCTCCTGTCAAGACATGTGAATGGTCCCGGTCATGCATTTGAACATCCTAAAGGGACACCGAAGTGAATTTTTCAAGCTCCCGTTTTTGCTTGCACTGCGTAGACTGGCTCAAATTAGCACACTTTTCATCGTTTATCCAGTTGACTAATCGGTAATTATTTTACAAAGCGCGAAGAAGAAAAACTACCACGCGCGGTTTGCGGCGGTTACACCAACTAATCTGTGACGTTGGGAGGAGGGGGCACCGTGAGTGGACGGTGCCCAAGGTTAGCAATCAAACAAATTTCGGTTTCGGTTCTGTAAAACAACATGTTTGACATCCGATTGCATCATTGGATGGGCATTCTCAATATCACAGTAATCGTAGTACCGCGCTTCTGCCATGTTGTCGACTGTAAAATGCATAAGAGAGGCCTCCCAGGAAGGCTTGGAATCGTAGCATTCCTAAACTAAGCCCTACGGAGTGCATGAACGCCCTCCACGTCCCCGCAGACGCTCAAATGCATGCCCTTTTCGCCATATTTGGAGCTTGCCTCACTCATGCCTGTATCGTAAAAAGCGTGTTCGCACCAGTCCAAGGGTTTGTTGATTCGGGCCGGGGCCCACTGCCTGCTTGCAGTCGGTGCATATTCAACAGCACGCCAACGAGAACTCGCTAGCGTGCCAGTGCCAGCCTGCGCGAGTTCTGTGGACTAGTTCGTGGAGCAAGAAACGTTGCGGCCCAAAAAAAGGTGAATGCAGTATAGAAAACATCGGCGAAAAATAAAAAAGTGAACTTACAAAAAAAAAGCATGTACCCGCGGGGATTCGAACTTGTGACTGGCAAAACAATTTGGGAGACATGCCTTGCGCTCCAGACCACTAGGCTACAAGCGGGCGATGCCGAAGGATGAAATATAAGCTATATAATGTATAACCAGTTTACACTTTATCTAGTTTTAGTATTTCAAGCAGCTTAGGTGACTATTTGTTGTATTGCGCTCGTGCAGTAAGCGTCCCCCGAGTTTACAATAGCTCACGTCTAGCAATTGCCTTTCGTAGACGGAAAAGCGTTCGCAGGTGCGTAGTGCTGCTGACCTCTGTGCTTGTTCGCCCAGCGCAAAAAAATGCTTCCCGCACCCTAGTTTTACGATGTACGATAAATATATCAGTTGATTTTATTTTCTTAGTACCTATATTAACTTCGCTGACTCTTTTCCCCCTTCAAGAGGCCTTATATTTTCCTAGTGGCGTACCAGTCAGCGAAGCGTCGCATGTGCGCTTGTGCAGCGCTTGTGTAAACCGACCTTGACTTGGAGCTACATACAGTGTGCAAACTAACGAAGTAAAGAAAGGCACATTCTTCCACAAACGTGTCTTGGCGAACTGAATTGCGAACGACGACCCGTCGGCGGCCGGCGGACTAAACGCTGGGCCGATTGACTCGGTCGCGGAAGGTCGGCGAGCCGTGCAGTAGCGTAGCCAATTGCCAGCTCCTCTCCTGCTGACGTGACACGAAAACGCCACAGAAAATGGGCGAGCGTAAAGAGAGGAGGACAGCATTTTCGAATTGATTTTTCTACTAAATAACTTTGCGGAAACGCGCTCAGAGTGGTCGAAACAGGGCCTAGGAACTCCGGACTACAATTTGGGCTCGTAATCTCGCATTGTTTACAAATCACTTCAGTGTCCCTTTAAAGCAACACATTTAGAATCCGGTTTCAAATCCCACCACGACCGCGAGGTTCAGGAGTCTTATCTCACTTATGGGTTTGGGTCAGCGACGCTTGGTATTAATGAAAATTACGGAACACTAATGTGATTATCCCTCGATTAAAAATGGCGACTTCATTATTTTTCACAATCTTTATTAATCATACCCTTGAGTTTCCTAACAGAATTTGCAGAAACTAAATACAGCAGCTTTATTTGCCTAATGCTACTCAATAATGCGATTCGTCTTTGGGAAGGAGGCCGCGTTCCCCCCCCCACACATAGAACGTTTATGCCCTTTGTGATTTATGGACCCTACCTATTTCTTGTTGACTTGCTAGTTTTTGTGCAAATCTGTTTTGTGTACTCTATCTATTGTGTCCATCCGTGCGGGGCACACCCAAAGCACATTCTTCGTTCATGCCTGTATGGATCCGTTCAAACCCGTCTCCCCGCCCACTGAAACCATATTGTATACTTTTCCCTTCCTTTTGAAACAGTGATTGTCTAGGCTTCCGCACTGTCAAACTTACAGCCCATGCCAGGTACGTAGCCCCGTCGGGGAGCAACCTTGACAGCTCCCTAGTTAATACGACCCCTTTCTCTCTCTCTCTCCCTCTCTCCTTTGTGTCTCTTTTTTTTCGTTGTTGTAACAAAGGCTTAGCCCAACTGCATGCACACTCTACCAATTGCCTTACAAATAGCCCAGATAGCCGAGGGCCTCAAGGCGCGCAGGCCACTTTGCGCATCAGTTGATGCCAGCGCTACCGCCCATCAAACTTTAAATCTCCTATCCACCTGCTCCGCATTTACTGGGTACGGCGGCTCTGCCAGTACGGTATTTAATCCGCCTATCTTCTTACTGCAGGTGAATAAAGTCTTACGGAAAATTCTATCATTCAAGTTACCCGTGCTTGGTAGTGCTGCAGTGCCCATGGCTGTGTTATTGTATCTCTGAAACAGCAGAGTCTCTAGAAAAATTGCCTTATGCTTGCCAGAGATATCGAGACAAACCCAAGCCCGGATTTAGCTGTCATTGCAAAGCAACTGCAAGCAATAGCGGCCGACATCATTGACATTAAGAAAACAGCGGCTACCTAACATGCACAAGAAGTTAGATGGCCTGGCTATACTAGAAGTTAAAATGGAAAATCTTGCCAAACTCAGACAGATTTGAAGAGTCACGCCATCGAAGTTCTGCAAAAGAAAATGGGTGACTTATACAAGCATAGGAGGCGAAATAACTTGATTGTTTACGGTCTCCAAGAAGTTGACGAAGCAACAAGTGAAACGGTTGCAGACAACATGAACACGACTCTAATCAAAAACGCTCGAGGTAAAGAAGGTTACCATAGAATGAACAAACCGGTTAGGTAAACCCGTACCAAATAAAACACGGCCAGGAAATTTTAGGCTGTTGGACGGGAGACAGAAAACAGAGATACTAAAAAGAGGATTCATAATGAAAGGTACGTTGTTCTCCATCGGCGAAGACTTCCCGCCGAAAGTACGAGAAATAAGGGAGAAGCTGTGGGGCAGTGCGAAGCCAAACCGTGAAAACAAAAAAAGGTTACCCTTTCATTCGAGAAATTGTACATTGAGATTCGCGTGTTCATTTGGAGTGACGAAATCAACAACAAATACCGATAAAAAACGACCAAAATGCGAAGAAAGGTACAGTGAGGGAAATGAAGCAAAATGAAATCACAAGCAGGCCAACAACTCGAAGCAATAGGCAGTCAAAAAGCTAACCTCGCTGAACATAAATGTCTGGAGTATACTAAACAACATAAAAACTTGAGAAAATTTTACTTGATTATGACCCTTACCCTGTGGCTATAAAGGAGAAATGGCTTTCCCCAGATGTATCCAGTCACAAAATTGGTCCCCCAAGCTGCTCTGTAATAAGAAAGGATCGGCCAACTCGTGGCGGAGACCGGCCGCGGTGGCTCAGTGGCTAGGCGTTGCGCTGCTGAGAAGGTCGCGGGTTCGATTCCGGCCGTGGCGGCCGCTTTTCTGATGAAGGCGAAAAGCAAAACGCGTGTGTACAATTTTGGCGCAAGATAAAGATCAGAGGTGGTCAAAATTATTCCGGAGCCCTCTACTGCGGAGCCTCATCGCCTGCTGCGTCGGCGCGATAAACCCCACTCTAGAAATTTTAGCGGAATTCTAGAAAATAAATGTATTTCTTTCACACCTTTGCCTGATGTAGAAATCGAGGAACTGTTTTTTGTAAGATAGTTTGCGACAGCAAGAGTATAACCACTGGATGCGTCTATGGTAGCCCGTTCACCAGTGAGGACGGTACAGCTTGCGTCCAAGAATTCCTTTCGCAGCACGGATGTAGATCTTGTGCGATTATTATGGGGGACTTTAACCTCCGTGATTTAACTGGGCTACTATGCAGCACACGCCTCCGTCATTGAAAGCACTAGTTAATTAATGCTTCATTTTTACCTTCATCTGGTAGCATCCGATGCAACGCGCATACAAGGAACAACTGGAAATATGTTTTACCTCATACTTCTCAGTGACCATTTTCCAATCAACCAAATTGAGATAAGCATTGTCCACAGGATATCTGACGATAAAATGCGTGCATGTCAGTTGCCACTGGAATTTGAAATGATAGTTCGCCCTATTACAGTAACCATTATCACTTATAAGAAAGCCAACAACGGCAGTGTTCAATCTTATCTACCGCATGAACTCCAGCCAGTTTTTTGAAAGTGCCTCTGATATGTTCACCAATGTCAATTTGTTTTAGCTCCAGTTTTAAGTCATTGTTCTCCACTGCATAAATAACTTTATACCTGTGAAAGACAAAAACCCAACTTATAAAACCATAGATAAACAAAGGAGTCATCCAAGCGAAGCGTCAATAAAAGGCTATGCCGGGCGGCGAGGATCAACCGCGAAAGCTCGCCAGGTGACGAGAAGGTATGAATTGTAGCCACCGAACTAAAAGACAAGGCAAGCTAAAGAGCATTACCCCAACGTAAACCTTCAACACTTTATCACAAATGCCCTTAGAAATGCTGCAGGCATTACCGTAGAAATCGTGAAGCGTCGTCTACAATAACAGCAGAAAAGGTATAAAAGTTGATTGCGCATAATGATTTCTTCAGCTCAGTATTCAAGACCGATAATGGCATTTCACCTCGTGTAAAAAAGCACAATACTGTCAAAAAACAGAAATTAACATCAGACATCGTATATTTATGCAACTATTACTTTACTTGGCCCCCAAAAAAGCCACCAGCCAGAATGACATAAATAACGAATTCCTAAAAAGACATGCAGAATGCTGTAGCAATTATCTGGGCCTCATTTTTCGCAAGTCGCTTTAAACATCTACCCTACCGGAGGACTGGAGAAAAAGCAAAAGTAGTACCAATTCACAAATCAGGAGACAAAAATGACATTTCGAATTTCAGGCCTATTTGAATAACAACTACGTTATGCAAAGTACTTCAGCTTATAGTCCTCAAGCATCCAACTCTTTTCTTGAAAAATTTGAACGTTTTTTGACCCTCTCAGCACGGCTTCCGCAGCCGTCTATCAACTATTACGCAACTAGCAGAAGTAGTTCACTACGTCGCACTATCTATTAGCAACCCCGTGCAAATGAACATCATACTACTGGAACTTTTCAAGGCATTTGAGTGGGTAGGCCATACTAAATAATTGTGAAATTGGAAAGTGTGATTGGGAAAGGCCCAATAGCGGCATGGGTAAAGGACTTTTCCCTAACGTATCACAGTTTGTTGTTTTCGAAAACACTCCATCTCAAACCTACCTGTAACAACCGGTGTTCCGCAGGGGTCAGTTCTCGGACCACTAGTGTACTTAGGTTTTTATTAACGACAAAACTTCCAAAATACAGGGCAACATAAAGTGTTTTGCTGATGACTGCTTTATGTACTGGGAAATTGGAATGCTTAACACGTCTCTTAGTAAAATTACGAAATGGTATTTTGACAGGCGAATGCCCATAAACATTAACAACTCTGTTGCCATGACTGCTTCAAAAAGAAAACAGCCTTCTACTGTTACCCACTTCCTTAATGGCATGCCCTTAAGTAACGTTTCGCAACACAAATATTTGCGAATCACACTTACTTCTGATCTTAGGTTGGACGCACATATCACAAGTATTATCCGCTGCGTTGCACAAGATATTTCACCTAAAACGGGGGCTAAAGACGCCTCCCACTCCTACCAAGCTGTTAGCTTACAGGACATTTTAAGACCGCTTCTAGAATATACAAACAGAATATCTATTCCGCCTTTGACTACCCTAATAAAAGGGCTCAAAGTGTCCAACGGAGTTGAATATTCTCGACTCGCTGATAACAAGCACTGACGCGTTATCTAAGCTCAGGCAATTGGCATAATTTTCAGAAGCAATACCGCAAGTTGGGCTAGTTGGTGCATGATATCGAAAAAACTTCAAAGCGCACAAATAGACGGGGAAAAAGGAGGGACACACACACGTGCTTACTCGCAACTGCCGGTTTTATTGAAAAACACAAATTTATACATGAACACAAAACAGAAAAAACAAACATTGTGCCGATTAAAGCGTGTTCCTTGCCGTGAATAATAATGAATGATTTGCTTATGAACTTGTCATTATGTTCTTTGATAAAATATGCCTCTACCAATTCTCTGACAGTTTTATCATGATGCCTGTAGAGCACCTCAGTGTCACCAAACAACGGGTGACACTTACACTTTTGGCAATGAGTAGGCAAATTGGCGCTTGTTGAATTTTTCACAGTTGACGCATGCTCATTCAAACGAATGTTTAAACAGCGTGCAGTTTGGCCCACATACGCAGACTTGCATGATAAGGGGATTCCGTAAACGACGCCAATCGCACAACCAACAAAAGGCTGCGTATGGGTGACGCCACACTCGTTCCTCTTTTTCTTTGTCCGGTCCTTGTTGTAAACAATTCGGCTGAGACTGCCCACTTTTGTTTCTGCCGAGAACAACAACAACAAAGTGCAAATTTTCAGAGGAGGATACGGACCGGTGTGAAAGAAAATGTGCTGTAGCCCCGTACGTCCATAAAATGGCGCACGGTTTGAAAAACGTGGGTTCCCGATTCGGCGTAAGGGTGTTGTTCTTGGCAAAAACAAAAGTGGGAAGTCTCTGCCGCATCAAGAAACGGCCTACGAAAAAGAGGAACGAGTGTGGCGCCGTACACGTCTTTTTACGTTGTAGGACAGGATTTACAGAAAACGTTTCATTGGCGAGGACTGTGTGTTTCGCAGCACACATAAACTAACAGTAAACAGTCACAGAAGTGTTCTCCCAGGTTTGAGTTTGCACAAAGTTCTAGGTATTGTGTCGCCACGTAGGGTGATGTCTTCCATCTGGGGTGTGGGCCCAGACAACCGACAGTCAGTCTCGTAGTGCTTGCACGAAGTGGGTTCAGCCGACGCTGCCAACCGCCAAGGGAGCGTATAGCCCTAGTTGTATGTCGTGCAGCGTAGCCCGAGCGTCCCGCCGTATCTTAGTTGGTTAGCCTGGAGCCGCCGACGGTGCGCTGCCGCGGGGTCTGCCTCCAGGATCATCGCCTGGAACTCCTGTCAGTAGGCCTGAGGCGTCGTCTGGCCCCGATGACGCTGGGGTCGGCACCAGGAGCGTAGCATGGTCTTCCTCTCTCTTCCCAGCGCTTTGCCTCATCCTCTTTACTCACGTCTCGAAATTCACTTCAACGCTGGCACATTTCAAGCCGTCTATTGGCACATGCCCCTTCGGGGGCTTTGACACATACCCCTTCGGGAGGTTGCTCATGACAGGCGCACCCATACGGAGCCTTTTGTTCGTTGTGCGATTGGTGTCGTTTACAGAATCACGTTATCATGCAAATCTGTGTATGTGGGCCAGACTAGACTTGTTTAAACATTCGTTTGAATGAGCATGCGTCAACTGTGAAAAATTCAACAAGCGCCAATTTGCCTGCTCATTGCCAAAAGTGTGTCACCCGTTGGTTGGTGACACAGGTGCTCTACAGGCATCATGATCAAACAGTCAGAGAATTGGTAGAGGCATACTTTACCAAGGAACATAATGACAAGTGTAGAAGCAAATCATTCATTATTCTTCATGGGAAGGAACACGCCCTAATCGGCACAATGTTTGGTTAGTCTGTTTTGTGTTCATGTACAAATTTTTGTTTTTCAATAAAACCGGCAGTTGCGAGTAAGCGCGTGTGTGTGTCCCTCCTCTTTGTCCGCGTCTATTTGTGCGCTTTGAAGTTTTCCGGATAATTTATAGTGAAGGAATAACATTTATTGTTTCGCGAACGAAACATGGCCCACGTGTAGCATTTCTAGATCTCAGACGTGCTCGTTTCTTGTGTATTTTTTTTTGCTGTCTTGTAGTAGCACTACTATTACCTGTATATACTACTGGTTTCCTTAGTTCTTGTTTTCTTCTCGTTACTATAGCTTGTAGTATACGCGTGTGTATGGTGTGCAATTATTTGTGCCTTTGCGTGCATGCGTTCTTTATTTTCTTCCCCATGAAGCAAGCCTGGTGATTCGCACGTTTCTTGCACGCACATTATGTACGTGGACTTGCTATGCTCACGAAAGAGAGTATCAGTACACCTTTCGTTGCAAATGTCGTAAAAAGACGATAGTCTTTGTAGACATTTGGGACATTTGCCAAGAAAATCCCCCCTTTGCTTCCCCGCTCATCCCGCTCACCTCTCGCTGTTCCTGTACCGTCACGCTCATGCCAAGGTAAACACACTAAAGGTTTGCTCAATGCGATTTGAATTTACCCCGTTCCACTGCTACAGGGCGGGTTCCTCGACGCCAGCGCTGCAGTACGGCGGAGACGCGCGAGAATCGAGGCGGCCGACTACAATGTTTATAGAACCGCGTGGCCATGCTCCACGGGCGTTTTAAGCAGAACGTGGAACCTAGCTAGTGGAACCTTCGTTGCCGTTGTTGAGTGTTTTTTTTTTTTTGCGAGCCGCCAGGAGGTGGCGCGGGCAACAGCATTCGGCGGTTTTGTGCAGTAGATGTAGAATATCATTTGCTATCGAAAAAACAAGCCTCCATAATTTTTATTCGAGTAACACTGTAAATATCCTTTGTGTAATAATTTCCTCTCTTATATTTGCGTAATGTCTTGTTCGTGATCAAGAAAGTTGACAAGTATGAACGTATAAACCGCGCCTAGACGTTTACCTTTGGGTGTAAGTATATAAGTCTATTGCGCAATATATATTTTACTTTGGCCCGGTGGCTGAATCGAGTCACAGACCGACAGACAGACAAACATACCGAAATTTCTGGGTTTGAGAAACCCAAGGAAGACTATCGTCTTTAATAAAATTCCAGCCACGCATCGCAAAACGCACCAGTGCAGTGACGTTGTGCAACATTGTAGGGCGTATCTGAAATTAGTTCCGGCTGTGTTAACTTCGTTTATTGTGAAATAAGCAGACGGAACTTGAATTCATTTTCACAATACGTTGGACGTAAGTGTAATGCTTGAATATGGGTTACGTGGGACGTACCTCAAAAGACTGGGTAAAAGTACAGTCGCACCTAACTAGATATTTCACAAATCGCACGCGTTGGTCCGACTCATTTGAGTCCAACTTGGTATGTTATTCTATGAAGCGGCTAAATAAGCAAATAGAAAACGGGAAGGTCGTTTTTATCGGGTTGAAGCGCGAGGAAAGAAACGACAAGGTTGAAATGAGCATGGGTTCAAACGGGAACCTTCTTTAGTACTCGCTGCAGTGCCCAGTTGATTGCTTGGCCCAGTAATATGTGTCTCTTCCTTCTGAGCAGCCTTTTCGTCCTCTGCCTTTCCCCTTTCACAACCGCAGTTTTTTTCTAACTCTTACTGTGCTAGTGCGACATATGGAATGCGGATGACCACCGGCCTCTCGAGCGGCCACTGTAATGATCCATTTCATATCTTTCGCCGGTGCCTTTATCTAAACATTCGGCGGCCCGGCTACCCACCTACAACCCTTCATCCGCAAGTTGGAGAAAGACCCTTCGCCATTTCGGATTCCATCGCCGACAGTCAAGTCACCACACCGTCTTGTCGAACACGATAGCCATCTCTAGCATACTACCCGTCCCCAACTGCCGGTCTTCTGCTGACCTCTCAAACCGATAGTATCCGGCCCTGCCACGGCTTAACTGGGTGGTGCAACCTTCGGATGCAAGGTTAGAAACCGTCGAAGCTCCTAAGACCTCTCTGTGTGGCAATAGGTTGAGGAAACGGCCGCGCAAAATGCCGAAGTCCAAGAAAACACGCGTGCCGAGCTTTCTATTTTTCTTAGGGGACACAAAATGACCGCATGACGGAATGCCGGGGAGAATACGCGGTAATTAGTCGACAACTTGCCAACCCGCTCAAAAAGCTAACGACCCATTGGGACAGTCCTCAGATCCAAACTCCCGGCGGCTACCCTATGACCAGTTTTGGAAAATGTGCCCCTATGGTCCGAATTCATGATTCAGATTTTTTGGGCACATTTGTTGCCCTACCGCAGTGTTGCACGGACCTCTCCATAGGCATGGACGTTTTGCTCAAAAATTATGCAGCAAACAGCACGCGCCATGGCTTTGTGAGCTTCGAAAGGGTTGTTTCCTCGCGTGGATAGCCACCGTCAGCGCCGCATGTCTGCGGCCACACCTTCTTACGTTAAACAAAGCGTTTTGAAATGTCTTCGAAAGGGTTTTTTTTGGAAAATAAAAGAAACCAAAGCTCATATAAAATTATAAATATGCTTATCAAAACTTCGTCTAGATATCAAGACATGCAGAGTGAATTATGAGGAATCCTTACCTTTCGAAAGCCCGACCTGAAAAATAAGAAAATATCTTTAGCTGTTTCAAAATCAGAATGACGGCATGTACCTACAATGCTGAAAAACCCGTGGTGCTCTCTGTTCCTGTATACTCATGTATGTATGTATGTATGTATGTATGTATGTATGTATGTATGTATGTATGTATGTATGTATGTATGTATGTATGTATGTATGTATGTATGTATGTATGTATGTATGTATGTATGTATGTATGTATGTATGTGTGTATTATGCACGTGTTTGCTGTTTTGGCTCAATAACAAATAAAGAAAATACGGGATTCGTTCAACAAATATTCACAATAGAAGCAATTGGGTGTCGTTGCACAAGTGAGGTTGACAAAGATGACAGTTGGTTAGCATTCCCGGGTAAACAAGACATCCCTCGCATTTATGTCAGAAGCGCATTTTCTACGTATACCTTGTTTTACCGCTCCAAATATTTATCAACCACCGTGGCCCTCGTAGAAGGGACCAGCGAGCTCAGCCGAAATAATCACACCAACAACTTCTCCGTCCCAAACTATTCTGCACCGGTGTAAAAGCCTGTGATGCATCGGGCAGCACCTCTATAGAACAAAAAGTTAGGAGCAGGTATTTTACGTTTTCGCACATTTCCGCCTGGATGACAGCACAAAAAAATACGCAAAATACGCTGCTGGTGATTGTCCACGAAGGAGCAAAATATGTCACAGTACTTTCAACACCATGCACAAGAGGGCAAAGATACCAATGACGTCTATTTGCCGAATTTGAAAAGCATCCTGATTCGGCAATAAAAGATTGAAAGGCGCGACAAACATCCCCGTTCACCAACAAAGCCCCACTGCCCTTAACGACAATAAAGTAGGCACTGACAAGGCGAGACCCAGAAGCCAGAAAGAAACCTCCAGGTAGCCATTTTGGAGGGAGGGCAACCGCCGGCAAGACAACACGAAGTGGTGAATTGTCTCCTTTACTTGACAGAAGCCACACATGGTCGATGGCGCTATGCGTGCGCGGTGTAGATAAAAATTCAAATTAGGCGTGCGGCAGCGAAAGCAAGTCAGTGTGACCTCACACTGTCAAAACTGCGCAAAGTCCACTTCCAAGAGTACCGGAGAAGCTCAATGTCTGGGCAGCCAGCGACACTGTCTGGTGAGAAGCTGTCTAGCGAACTGTACCTTTAAATCCTAGTGGAAACAACGTAGGCTATCGGGGGCACAATATCAACCAGGGGACCATTCAGCGCTACTCCTGCCAGGTAATCAGGCGTTTCGTTAAGTTCAACACCGCTGTGCCATGGGACCCAGGCCAGACGGATGTCTCTGACATGTGCCGGTATAAGCATCGAAAGCGATCGGCGAAGTGGAGTAATGGTTGAAGGAGATAAAGCGGAGCAGATCGAAAAGAATCCGTCACAATAATCACCTTGGAATGCTCTTTGCTGAGCTTTTGGAGAGTGAGCGCGATTCCTAAAAATTCTGCCAAGTATTTTTGACGTGAAATTTGGAAGGCGCAGAGAAAATAACCAGTCAAGCACAAGCGAAAATATACCTACACCGGATTTTGTCCCGAACAAAAGCATCTGTGGCTATAACCACATGTGTCGGGAACTGTTTTAGATTGTTTGCTAAAAGGCCAGATATCGTTCTCTCTGGCAAGCATTTGCGATTGGAGAGAAAAATGTCGAAATCAGTGTACAACATCACAGTGCGATAGTCAAATGTAGGTACCGATAGATAGAAACGTATGTACAAACGTAGGATGATAATTTTTGGGCGAGCAAAGACTGTACGAACACCACCTGTGGATCCCTTTAGGTAGGCTATGACTGGGCAAAAAAGGGCGATGGGGAGTGTACAAAAACTATTTGTGATCGTGGTATAGGCAATTGTTTTGCACTAAAGTATGCTTCTACTGTCAGTACCTTGAAACGATACATAGCAGGAAGGGTTCGAGCATCCCAGTAAAATTCCCGAATGGAGATGTACCTTGCCAATACCAAACACAATCGCCAAGCTTGCCTTTCTAAAGTAATCAATAGTCGGAGCTTGTAGAATGGAAAATAGGAAAAAGGAATGCAGCCGAATTGCAGAATAGGGCGCGCATACAGGCATTAGAGGATAAGGAGGACGTCTCTGCGTATATTAGACTTCTTATTACCAAATCTTTTAAACGGGGAGAGTTCTCTCTCCCCTTTCACCGCAATGAATTGATTGATTGTGGTGTTTAACGCGCCAACGCAACGCAGGCGATGAGGCGCGCCGTAGTGGAGGGCTCCGGATTAATTTGGACCACCTGGGGATCTTTAACGTGCGCCGAAATCTCGAACACACGTGCGTTTTTGCTTTTCGCCTCCATCAGAAAAGCGGCCGCCGCGGCCGGGAATCGAACCCGCGACCTCGTGCTCAGCAGCGCAACGCCTTAGCCACTCAGCCACCGCGGCGGGCAATGAATTTAATATGAGGACGCCAATTCCGAGTGCTCGCATACGTCACTGCTAGATATTCAGACAGGTAACCTGTGGTAGTCCTTTCTCTCCGTATGTCAGGTAAATCGAAACTGGGTATTTCATTGGCAGTACAATAGGGCAATTTTGTCGAAAATAAGGGATAGGCAGAGGCCGTCCATTCATGATTCTAAGGTCAACATATAAATCTGCATTGACTGAAACAAGACATGTATATTGGTTGTAGCGCTAAAAATGCAATATCGTCAGCATATAAGTACGACAATACTCCCGCAATAACGGCAACTTCGCTGAGTAACAAGTTAAATAAAACAGATGACAGAACGGATCCTTGAAGTAAGCCTGGCGTTTGATTGTAATGTGAAGAGGTAAGTATGCACTGGGCAATATAGAATTTGCGACCTGTTAAAAAAATCTTCACCCACAAAGCAAGATATTCTGGAAAACATAAACCATCTTTTCTAAAAGTATGCCATGTTTCACTCAATCGCAAGCTTTGGCGACATCCAAAGTCACAAGCGCTGCGGCCTCTGGAAAGACGAGCCAGATGAAGGTGGCTCTCTATGTCTGTGTGCGCCGACGATATCGAGCCGCCTGGCCTGAAGCCCACCTGCCGAGGACTCAAAATATTTCCACTATCTAAAAACTTTTTCATTCTGGCCAATAAAACCCTCTCAACTATTTTACAAGCTTAGACGTTAAGCTTATCGGTCTAATTTTATCCAAGCAAAGACCTAACCCGGGGTTGTTAGTCAAGGCAACAACTTTCGACAAACGCCAATCGACAGGACCTCAGGAAGTGCGCAGAGAGTTGTTCACAATACACAGGAGGTCTTCCGGCGACTCTGTAAACAACATTTTTATCATTGGGACAGTAATACAGTAATACCATCTGTGCCTGGTGCTGCATCGGGTACGCGCTGCAACACATCGTATAGCCCCCCCCCCCCTTTGTAAGCTCTTCAAAGTTCAGAGGATCCCGCCCCAGGACAGG
Organism: Haemaphysalis longicornis; assembly: GCA_013339765.2. Classification (NCBI taxonomy): domain Eukaryota; kingdom Metazoa; phylum Arthropoda; class Arachnida; order Ixodida; family Ixodidae; genus Haemaphysalis; species Haemaphysalis longicornis. The sequence continues at coordinate 24,566 of JABSTR010003074.1, read as the reverse complement.
GGAGCTAGCGGCCGGCTGGGCCAGTACTGAGTATCGGGAAGTAAAACGAGCCTGATGTCCTAAAGCCAGCTGATCAAGAAGATTTTTTAAGGCTGTTAGCGTGCGTATTAAGGAATCAAGGTTTAGTGAACTATGGCCGTTTTTCTTAATCCGCAAGAACGTGGAGAGCGCGCGCCTATCACAAGTTTTCGAGAGGAAAAAGAAGTGACGTGTGTTAAACAACTCTTTTGTCTGTGCTACAGGGCGAAAATATTTCAAATTGCTCACAATTTCGGGGCACTGGTTACACTGTAATTTTTTCCACGCTGCTTTTCTTCTGCGGACCACGCAGCAACAAGACCCGACTTCGCAAAAGTCAAGTCCAATACCGACTTCCTTTTGCCGTGAAGGCATGTAGCCGTTCTGATAGGAGAGAAAGTGGTCGCTAATCCATTCCCATAAACGCCTCCCACAAGCATCAGTACGATATCCTCAGTCCACATGATGAGAAATAAAATCCCCGTCGAATATGACATAATTTTTATAAGCCGCCAAAGCTGCATCCAGTGAACCAGTAGATGTCACCCCATATACACAGTATGCATTTACAAGGAAGACTGTAACATTTCAAGGCAATTCAAAGTCAGCTGCAACAATGTCACTCTCACATGAGAGCGAAACAAAGGACGTGTATGCAATACGGCACAATTTTAGCGATACTAAAATCACTAACCCTCTACCTCTACCTTGCCTGTCCAAAACGAAACGAGCGAAATTTGGAATAAAAAATGATTTCTGGGGAAAAGCCTAGTTTCTTGAAGTAGAATAAGGTCAGTGTGGTATTGAGCCACACGCCAATTCAGATCAGGAGAAGCAGTGAAAAGAGGGCGGCAGTTCCAGGGGAATACTCGTGTAGTTGTCATGATTAGCCAAGCTGCGCCGATAATATGGCCAGTTGTAGTATGCCGTGCGGCTCATTTGTCGACTGCCCGGACCTTTTTTGATTTTAGGTATTCTTTGGTTTGAAAGCTTTACTGACCTCCTCATCAGTGGAAGAGAGCTGCGCTTTGCGCCAGTGGGGAGGACTGACCTACCTCTCTCTCTCATTCGAGTCCCCAACACAAGCGCAAGGCATTTCTGGGGGCACAGGAAAATGTCCTAGATCAGTGACTACCGCATTTTCATCCGAAGGGGATGGCATGTTTGGAAGAGGAGTCGGCGGAGAGTCCCAAGGCCCGCCCGGCAGCGATTCCGAAGGTGGCAATGGGCCAGATGAGCCGAAGCTGAGGTAGCTGCTGCTTCTGATAAGTCTGAATTATTCAGTGAAGCTGGTTTCCCACTTGCAGCACCTATAATGGAGCCAATTCTTGCAGGCTGAAGCTGAAAGCCGGAGGACATTGCCGAGAACATTTGCAAAAATCTGCCATTTTCTGAGTCATGGCGTGCATTTGACTCATGTACTCGGACAGGGACCCAATAATCGGCTGTATAAAGGTATTCAATGATTTAGAAGATAATCAATTAACGGAAGACAGCTGACATGCGGAAGTATAATATGGAGAGGATCGAATACGCTGTAAAGACTTAAAGACTGTAAATACCTAAAGACAAGCAAGGCACTCTCATCACAAACATGGATAAAATAGTCACAGTAGCCGAGGAGTTATACAGGGGTCTGTACAGTAGCCGGGATCTCCTGGATAATGCCGAACGAGAAAGTAGTGCAGAGGAGATAGACATCCCACGAGTAACGACAGAGGTAAGAAAGGCTTTGAAAAAAAAATGAAAAAGTGCAAAGCACCTGGTGTGGATCAGATGGCAGAGAAATTGTACTCGAAAAACTGACAAATCTATATACGCAATGTCTAATGACCGCAAGGGCACCGGCATCATGAAAAAACGCGACCATCCTAATTCATGAGAAAGGTGACATGAAGGACTTGAATAATTACAGGCCGTTAAGCTTACTGTCAGTCGTCTACAAGGTACATACCAAGGTAATCGCTAAGAGAATTTCTGCTACGTTAGATTACAGTCAACCTAAAGAACAACCAGGATTCGTAAAGGCTATTGAACAATGGACCTTATTTACACAATCAATGGGGTGATAGAGTAGTGTGCTGAGTGTTCTGAACCCCTATATATATAGCCTTCATAGAATATGAGAAAGCATTGGGCTGGGTCGAAACCTCAGCAGTCATTCAGGCATTACGAAACCAGGGTGTAGATGAGCATTATGGAAAAATACTTGTGGATATCTACAATGGGTCGACATCCACCAACATGCTCCATAAGAAGAGCAGTAAAATACCTATGACGAAGGGCGTCACGCAACTAGAAACATTCTCTTTAATATGTTTTGACAGCATGTTTAAAAGAAGTGTGCAGAAATTTGTATTGGGAACAGGCGGGAGAAAGAGTTAATAGAGAATACCTCAGTAACCTCAAATTTTCTGATGACGTTGCCTTGCTATGACTCTCGGGGGGACGAATTGCAAAGCATGCTTTCTGCACTGGACAAACAGAGTAGAACCGTGGGCCTGAAAATAAATTTGCAGAAAACCAAAGTAATTATCAATAACCTAGGGATAGTACAGTGGTTTGAGATAGCTGCCGAGGCAGTGGAAGTGGTAAAAGAATATATCTACTTAGGCCAAGTTGTGACCCCAAATCCCAATCGTGAGGCAGAGATAATTAGAAGGATAAGAATAGGTGGAGTGCATACGGCAGACATTCTCAGATAATGAATGGCAGCCTACCATTGTCCCTGAAGAAGAAAGTGTATGACAGCTGCATCTTACCGGTACTCACCTACGGGGCAGAAACTGGGAGGGTCACTAAGAGGGTTCAACTTAAATTGAGAACGACTCAGCGGGCAATGGACGATGATAGGTGTAACATTAAGGGACAAGAAGAGAGCGGAGTGGGTCAGAGAACAAACGCGTGTTAAGAACATATAAGTAGAAACTATGAAGAAATTGACGTGGGCAGGGCATGCAACGCGAAGGCAAGATAACCGTTGGTCATTAAGGGTGACAGAGTGAATCCCTAATGAACGCAAGCGTTTCAGGGGGCGGCAGAAAGTTAAATGGGCAGATGAGATCAAGAAGTTTCCGGGGACAAATTGGTCGCAGTTAGCATAGGGCAGGGTAATTGGAGAATAATTGGAGGGGTCTTTTCCCTACAGTTGGCGTAGATGGGATAGTGATGATGATGATGACGATGACAATGGTAGTCTTGCAGTTCGCTACCGAAGCATTGACCATGTTGGAAATGGACTGCTCGCTGACAGAGTCCTGACGGGAGGCCACAGTAGCATAACCTTGCGCCCTTTTTTGGACCGCCGTTAAAGCTTCACCACGTGGGAACAATCTCTTTTCTATGATTTCCAACACACTTGTTTCCGGGCCCGAGTCGGACTGTTGGAGTAATCAGACGAGTGCGATGCCTGGCAAAGACAACATCGGGGTTCAGCTGCTTGGCACTCGGATGAAGCATGAGCTCCTCCACATGACACACACCGGGAGTTCGATTTGCAACCTTTGATGCTAAGGCCATATCTCCAGCAATTGTGGCATTGGAATCGTCGCGGCTGAAGGGGTTCCAACCGGAACAGCAAAGGCCATGCCTTAATCTCCGAGGGGCAGGTGATTCCCGGAAATTCACGATAACAGATTCTGTGGGCTTCTTTCGGTCGTTGACTGTCCTGCCGCACCTGTAGACCGAAATGGCACCCTACGCTGCGATACCATTCAGCACCTCCGATGGACTGAAGTCCTGGCTAACTCCACTCCCGATACCTTTTGAGCATGCGAGGTGAGGAGGAATAAACATTCTCACCGGCATTGAGGAGAACAGAGAACAGGCTAGGAGATCAATGATGCCGACATCGTCAGATGACCGGAAAGGTATGCCACCCCTTCCAAACGGTCTCACCTCCGATATCGTCCTAAAATAGGGAGGCACCCCTTGCAGATCCACCTATATCGCCTGTGAATTGTTTCGCCGATTTTAGCCCCGTTTGTTGGAACCAGGGCCACGGGGATGTTCCACACTCCTACGTTGAGAAATGCATCCACAGACAAGTCCTGCATGGGGAGCAAATCCGACCAGGTCGAGGAACCCTGACTGGGGGAGTTGAAAGACATCTGCCTCACCAATACACTAACTCACAAGAAACAAAAACATTTCATTGCTGAAAAGCAAAGCCTGTGATAATCAAATGAACGCAAAACCACCTAAAATCATGGCCAATGCAAACACAGGAGCTTGTTTCTTTGACAGGAGAGCTGCGCTGACGTGTAGCTGGTTCGGTGCCGCGCCAATTGTATGTGTTGGCGGTCGGGCACTATGCGCCGTCATTGTCGTCATATTCTCAGCCGAAAGCTGTGTCATTTTTTGTATGTTTCGCGTCATGTGGCTGACGCGGTGTTCGGAAGTCACGTCAGGTTTGGATCTGGTCGTCTGGCTGAGGGGATTTCGTGAATCACGGTCTTCGGTGAATCGTTGCGTTGTTGAAGCGTTTTAAGTGCGAATGCACTTCTTACGCGACCCTGAGTCACGCTTCTGCTGGCCGACCGTCCGTCTTCAGCCGCAGGTGTTATCGCGCGCGCGCCTCCTCTCCCTAGCAACGGCGCGGAGCGGTGGGGAGAGCGTGCGTAGTAACGGCGCCATGACGTAGTATGCCACGTGACGTCGCGCGCTCTCGCCTCCTCTCCCCTTCGCTTCGTGGGTCAACGCTCTCGCCTCCTCTCCCCTCTCTCGCTGCCGTTTGCGCGGTCTCGCCTCCGTCTCCCCTTTCGCTCGCCTGCCGTTTGCGCGTTCTCGCCTTCCTCTCCCCCTTCGCTCGCCTGCCGTTGCGCGTTCTCGCCTACTCTCCCCTTTCACTCGCCTGTCATTGCGCGCTCTCGCCTTCTCTCCCGCTTCGTTCGCCTGCCGTCGCGCTGCGCGAGGGTTTAAAGACGAGGCTGTCGCGGCCCGAATGTGATCACGCGGGGGTGTTACTGTAACTAACGGGGAAAATGCCACCAAACTTCAAAACTCCCCCTCATAGCATCACCCGTGCATTCGCACTTCCTCATGCTCCCCTTCGGGGAAATGTGGGGAAATTTTTGTTTTACCGCCGTTGCGCAACATTACCTGAAGACGTTGCTGCTTTTAGTTTGCCCTGTATGAGCTGGGGGACCTTCCAGGTTTTAAGCCAGCATTTTTACGGTGGTTAAGCGACTCGTATGGTTAGGGAGACGGCTAACGATTGAAAGAAGCTGGGCCACCACTGGTTTGAGGTAGATACTCATCAATCTCACGTGGGTGTTGGCCAGTAAGAGGGCGAGGTGCGTCGATGGAGAAACCACGCAGTCCAAGTTTCTTCTACGGGGCAGGAACGGTAGATGTGGTCGGCCTCTCCGGAGTGGTAGCACAGAAGAAAATTATCGGTGTTCGCCATACGTCGGTCTTCCTCGACGTCTGGCTTCGGACTACAGCGAGTCGGGTGGGCGACATTGGGTGGTGGTACGGCGGGGCCTCTTGACGACGTGTTGGAGCGGGGCGAGGTCAAGGAACAGCCACGAAGTAGGTCATAGCTTGTGGCTGGCGGAGTACTACGGATGGCGTAGTTCCCAACGTTTGTTGCGCTTCTTCCCTAGTTACGTAGGTAAGGGAAGCGACTAGGGCTGCGGTGGCGTGGGGAGAAGTTTCCGCACCTCCTCTCTCACTAGTGCGCAGATGGTCTCGCGGAGGCTATCAGCCTGAATCCGCACTGTCAACGTAGTTCGCATTGGCCGCACCAACCAAGTTGCGGTCATACTACTTAGCACGTATTCCGAGGGTCTTCTCAATTGCGCTGTCTTCGGTGACGAATTCGACGACGGCTTTAGGAGGCTTGCGGTCAAGTGCAGCAAACAGTTCCTTCTTCACACCGCGCATTAAAAAACCGAAACTTCTTTTCTTCCACTTCCGTCATTTCGGGGTCCCCGCGGCGAAATTGTTGCTACATCTTCTCAACGAAGATCACAACCCTTTCGGTGGGGTGGTTCTCACGTATTTCCAACAGTAGGGTGGCTCGTTCTTTCCGCACGACGGTGGCGAATGTGTAAAATAGCTCGCTCCAAAAGAGGGTCCAGTCGGTTAGGGAACTTTTATGGTTCTCAAACCATGTTCAGGCCATATCTTCTAAATAGGAGAAAACATGGCGGAAAGATCCCGCCTGTAAAGATGCGCACGGTCTCACAATTACTCCAACCAGTCCTCAGGGTCTTTTCCGGGGGATCTGCGGAACGATCGTGGTTCCCGTAGCTGTTGCAGGACGATGATAAAAGTTATTTGTTGCACTATGTTGTCAGTTGCAGCGGTCTTTCTCTTGGTTAGTTCTGGTAAGAGACGAAACTCGGCCGGTAAACTTTGCAGTCGGCGGCTCGCTCTAATAGGGCTGGCTTGGCGGCTTCGGGAAGGCGATGGAGCTTAAAGAGTTGCGTACCCAACACCGTCACCAGATGTCACGAAGCCAAAGACAAAGCAGGTGGCTTCAAGGAAAACAAGTTTATTGGAGTGAACTTGTGCTCCCCTATCAACTCAAAGAATACAGAGGCGGCGAAGCCGCAGTCAACAAAGTTACATGCGCAAGCGAGCGTCGGTTATTCAAATACCGCGGCATCTGCTCTACAGGCTTTTAACTTTGGGCACGAGTGTTTTTTGAACCATCGATTTACATCCAGAACTTGCACATCAAAGAAGTTTATTCTAGGTTGCTGGCGTTAGTTCCATACATTCTCCCTATCAAAAGAGATAACACATGCGGCATAAAGAAAGGAATGGGTGATGCACATGGCCCACGGATAACACAGATAGCAGAGGCCGGCGCAGCCGGTCGGCAAAAGCATAAACAACAAACTCAATGCATGGTTCAGGGCAATATTGGCCCGCATGATTGTATTACGCAAAGACAGACTTTATATGCACGACGTCGTGCGGTCTGGCGGAAGCCATTATACGCATGACGCGACGATTGCGCCACCGCGGCAGTTGCTGAAAACTGAGAAAACATATTATTGAGCATCTCCTTAGGTCAGAGGATACTCGTGGCCGCAGGCATGAGCCGAGCGGTGAAGTCGGTAGCTCGGGTGACCAGGGTGGTTTGCAAGCCTGGGTCTGGGCTACGCAGTGCCTCCTCCCATTAGGGGAAAACTGAAAGCGCCCTCATCATACGGGTTGGCGGGTTCCCCAAGCCCCTTGGCGGCTTCGACAGAGGTGGCATGGCATTCGAAGTTGAGGCACGATTTTGTTGCTTTAGCGATTTCGATCCCGCCTTTGAGATTTTCAGCTCCGGAACAATGCCTTTTTCGTAGTGAAAGCTACAAAAACAGCGGACGTCGTCCATTCGCGGCTAAGTGTAGGACTTGAACGACAGCAAAAGAAACTGAAGTACACAAACGCGACAACCGACTTGGACATCACGATAACAGAATCGGGCAATAGACTCGGAAATCACCATAAGTATGAATAAAGCACCCTGCTATTTTCGGAACGATCGGTGCAGTTTGTTATTGAGTGTCGCGGTAGCTCGCATGACTGTCATGTTACACGCTGATACTTCTACGCATGCCGTTTTGTTTTATTGTTCGGAATGAACTGGTTCTTTCTGTTACTTGCGTGTCGGCGTCGTTTCGTCGAGGGGGGTCAGGCTCGTGAACCCTTCGCACATGAAGGTAGTGTCTTCACGTCGTATACATAAACCAAGCAGTTCTTGGAACGTTCAGTGCACATTTAGTTTCTAACTTTTAGTGTACGTAAATGGCTAATGCCCAAAGAAAACAAATGGTGAAAATTGGTGAAAATTTCGAAATGGTGAAAATTGGCTTGTATGTGGCCACTGAAATCCGGTTAAGAATAAGATGAAATGGAGGTGTATCTGACTTTGTTTTTTAATAATTTGTTGCAGCTGAACTTGAACCTGTAACGTTCTTAACGCGCATGAGTAGAACAATTTGCCGCATCGTTTAGGCTACCGGTCAACGTAATCTTCAATATACGTGTTAATTCTAAATATATTCAATATACGTGTTAATTCTAAATATAGGACAGGTGCTTCAACCCCGCAGTATTCATTCGGAGGCTGGCTAAGAGCACCGCCATTCTTGAGGGTTCGATGCGATCGCAACCCGAGCGCTTCTGAACTGAATTGACTATGCAGATTGTAAGCCGAGATAACAAATACGGGAAAATTATAACCTAGGTTATTTTTAGGGAGCTGAACGTTCAGAGCCCCAAATTTCCCATCGGTAATTGGAAATATGGTCGGTCTGTCAAGGACGTAATGTTGCAGAGAGCATGTTAAAAAAGTGGCATAGCTGCAATCGTAGGTGAAATAAATGCATTATCTGGTTCTATGTCTTGCTTTGCATCCATAACTTTAGCTGTGCTTTTTTTTATTGCGATACGGAACGCGAAAGCTGAACGAAAACCAATTTCGAGGAGCCTTGTACGGCTGTCATTTGAACCATCGGCTTCGCTACCCGCGGTATGGTACCCGTGGTGCGACGGAAAAGGGCGATAGAGCCGCTTGGAAACAGCGCGGCGCCGGTTGCTTTGGCTGCCGCGTTGGCGCGTCACTCACGTCGTGCGTATAGTGGCTTCCGCCAGGCCACACGACGTCGTGCGTATAAAGTCAGTCTTACGCAAACTGGACATAGTCGGAAATGGTGCTACCTAAATTACGGGGCGTAATGTAAAAATACTGCAAGTGGCGCAGGTCTGGTTAAAGGCAAGACTTCAAATTTTACGAAATGGATCCTCGTCGTCCTTTTCTTCCACCACCATGCCAATCATCCCCTACTCCCATTGCTACCTTGTGCCACCGTCGCGTCACAATAATAACCGTTACGCAAGCTTCATTTGGCAAACTTTTACGCTGCAGAATAATGTTACTTCGCAAAAGTTACTTTTTGATTTGAAATGGTGAACTAACATGGCATAAAAATGAAAACGGTAGTTTCACTTCTTTGTAGAGCTTTTTCACATTCGGTAAACACCATCCTCGACCTCCTCTCCTCTCGAACAAAAAGACTGACGATCACTTAACAATGTTACCAACCCGCTCACAGTGCATATTTTTGGCAGCGTAATGTCGCGGTCATGATGTATGTAAAATCCCTTAAACCTTTGCGCTGAAATTGGTGTCGGAAATTTTCTTTGACCGGGATTTTTCGTGATTTTATTGTTAACTATATTTCAGCCTAAACATGTTTTCTATTCAACACTAAAAGAACCAAAGTTACCGTCTTGTGCGAAAACGACCGTAATAAAAAAATTAATGCCGTTTGTAACAATGCAAATAATCCACGCAGAATTGCTGTCAGGAAAAAGTCCTTTGTCAGTCTGCTAGGTTTTGCTTTTGCCGCGGTCTTTCCCGAATTTACCGCCGTATGCAAAAAAATAACATCAAACCTCAACTTCAACTTTACCATCGACAGTAGCAAACTATGAAAATGTTTGCACGAGTTGAACAACACAAGCAGCCTTGAAAATCAGTGTTCTGGGCGGAAAATAAGAGAAGTATTTGAACCAGTACCATTGAGTACATTTTAAGATGTACACTTTGTCATTCTGGGAGAGCGACTTCACACTTGCGAGTTTTTCGGCGAACACCTCAAGTGCGCTTTTCTGCAGTTAGCACTCTTGTTGCAGCTGTCTGGTCAAGAAAATGACCGCCGCTTTGTATTGAAAACAGATTAAGGTACGTGTGTGATCCGATGGTGTTTAAATTCGGGTCTGCGTTGTAGCAGCTGAGCTTTGTACCAACTGTGCTCGTTCAACACGAAGCCAGCGAGGAACAAATACCCTTGCCGTCCTGCTTTTTCTTGTTTAGCCCATATCCTTTCGTAGGATTGACCGGGCATTTCGGCATTTGAGGTCCTAATGTCATAGTATTACAAAATTCACCAAAGTATGGATTGGAGACGTAAAGGCTGTTGAATACTGCATGACGCGTACACATGAACGTGATCCTACTTGAATAAAAACACACTCTTGTCAACGCAGAACTCAGACTGCGCAAAAACTGTGGCGCGTGCCGTTTGCTTGCTGGAGTAATTCGTACTCCAAGACAAAGAAACAAGCGGGAAAGATGGGACGCATGAAAGGTGCAACAGAGATGAAGTCGGTACAATTAAATCGAGAAAAAAATGAAATTGAAGAAAAAGGTTTATTACTATAGAGCAATAAACAAGTTGTTAAAACGTAAGAGAAGTATTTCGCCTTCAACACAGGCAAAAACGCGTAGGGGTTCCGACGATTGTTTAATGTGCAAGGTTTACCTTCAGAGGCACAGAAGCATTCTACAAAACGTACGGATGAATTGCCTTTGAAAATTGTCGAAAACGACAACATGAATGTGTATTTATAATAGTTACAGACCCACGTTGTTTATTTCTTCGTTTCTTGTACAGAGTGTACTCTTGCATATTGTGACGTTGCTATGAAACTTCCAGATTTCCTTAGGTAATGCCTTCAGGCCCTTATGGTTAGAGAAATTAATGAAGTGAAATGAAACTAAAAATATAATAGCAGTATCGTCCGAACCAGGAATTCTCATATACATGCCAAAACAATTGTGTTACGGGCATCTTTGAGAGCGAAGTGCAGGTTTCTGCCTCAGAATGTCTAGCCAAAGTAGTAATTTATTTATATTTAGGGCGGTATTTTGTGAAAATTTTGAGGTCTTATAACATATACTTGGCAATAATTTGATTTTTAATATGAAGCCAAGGACGGTAAACCATGATTTAAAAACGCAAGTTTCCGGTGTCATTTCCGAAAAAGCCGTGTTAACGTCCTCACCTGCAACTAAAATTACCAGTTGAGTTGGGTTATAAGCTGTTTGTGCAAAAGTGATGCTAAAAATAGGTGGTTGAATATGTATGGGTTTAGAGCAACGCCGGTGTAATTCCGTGCCACCTAAGATATTCCATCCTGAATACGGGGTTCTGACATAGCTATCTGTTTTTGGAAGCTTTCAAGCTGTTTTTATATTATGCACCCTTTTTAGGTCCATAAAGAGTTCCTCTTAACAAGCTACTAGAGTGAACTGTGCTGTGTAAGTACAGACGCACTCTTTGTGCAGAACTCTTTGCACCAAATCCCGCAGCACACTAAAGAGTAAACAAATAAGTCCAAAATGAAACAAAATTCACAAGGCATACTAGAAGTGTATAAGGTGTTAATTGCTGTAAAATCCCAAATCCACTACAGAAATCTATCCCGATGTGGTTTGAGAAAACTCTTCACACATATTGAACAACTCGTTTATTTTAAAAAGCGTTTTAATGGCGTTATTTACACGTTATCCACTTCAACGATTCCCAAACCGTTTTAAACATGGCGGCTTAAGCGTTTGTGCTGCCTAGTACGAGAGAAACGTTTTCCGTTAAACGCATTCTTTAGTCCACGAAAAAAAACACGTTTCAGAAATAGTGAGCCAAAATGCACACTGTGTTTTGCCTGTATATCACCGAAATCATCAATTTCATGGTGATGCAAAGAAGACTTTCACAGAGGAATAACGACAACAATATGCTGACGCATGACAACTCTATCTGGAAAAATTAAACTCACCGTTGATGAAAGGATGACAAAGACTGCTTTCAGCTGCCAGTAGGTGACCATTCTCAAGCTCACGTGCCAAGCTAGAAGAAAGTAGAACATAATACATTGATTGAAACAACTTTGTGCCTGTCGAAACGAAATCAAGCGATATACACTAAAATAACACATTTGCCAATAAAGGGAAATAAAAAGATTGTGCCCTTCTCTCCGTGAAGAAGGATGACCTGCAGATTAAAGACATCTTGCTGTTTGTGTAACGCTCCAACCAACCACTTTGACCACTGCAGCCACCGGGTTGGTCGCGGTCGACTGTTTGAAATTTACGTTACTACGTGTGACCAGCGCAACAGACAGTACACGAAACCTACAACTGCTCGTGCACATCAACCCGTACCTTCCGCTCACAACCTGTGCACGAAAAAACTGCAGCCGATTACTTGAACGTGCTTATAAGTAAAATACCATAAAAAAATGTCACTCTTCAAACCATATCAGCTGAACAAGTTACATTGGGTCAAGTTATATTGGGTTTGCCAGTCAGCACAACAAATGGTGGTTGTAGAGGTGGGTATGGCCCGTACCGGTATGGCCGGAAATTGCTGAAGGCCCAGACTGCGGCGAGGCACGTTTTCTCGGTCGTAGAGTAATTGCCTTCTGCTTTCCAGGTTGCACGAATTGCGTACGCTAGGGCTCTTTCCGAAACATCGTGCAACTGCACAAGAACCGCGCCGAGACCTACATTGCTGGCATCTCTGTGGACTTCGCTATCCGCACATTCGCCAAAATGAGCAATGACCGGAGCTAATCGTAGCCGTTTTTGCTGGCCTTTGAAGGCACTTCTTGCTCTTCTTTCCACACAAAGGGTTCATCGTCTTTCGTCAGATGTTTCAAGGGTTGTGCGATGTCCGAAATATTCGTTATAAAGCGCCTATTACAAGCAGAGATTCCCAGGAAACACCAAACAGCTTTTTTGTCAGGTGGTCTCTGGAAGCCTGAGACATCTGCGGACTTGCCTGGGACACGGGGTACTCCTGCTGACTGATAACGTGGCCAAGAAAACGCAGCTGTTTGTGCCGAAAGTGGCCCTTTTCGGGGTTTCTAGTTAAACCAGCGGAGCGAATGGCTCCAGGACCAGCCGCAGTCTATGTAGGTATCCTTGTACACGGGAGGGGCACCACTCACAGCAGCACATGTTCTGGCTTGTTGCAGCGCTTGAGCTTATGTGGCTGATTTCATAGGAGGCGGCTCCGTATCTATTTTCTCTATTTCTTGAGCAGCTTGCCCTACTTTCTCTCGAACCACTTGAGCAAGAGAGGCATACGCCGGCGAAGCCCCAGTCAGTTGAGAGAAACGGAGTTATTCCCGAAAAACAGATCAGATTCTCTCCCTTAGAGCATCTTGGCTGGTGGCCAAAGCAGCAGACAGAATATCCGCTCGCGCGCCGTTCAGGTTGCGGTCATTGTGCCTGGCGCATTATTCCAGTGTCCTCTCTATCATCTTTGTTCCCGAAATAAACTATGCCACAGTGTACCGTTACGCATAAGGCAACGCGTTTTTTTTCCTCAGCCATACGCGCGTCGGCGCGTCTGAAATGGCGGGGCATGTCGTCGCAGTACACTGCCACGCTCTCATTGGGGCGCTAATTTCTGACGTGTAGCGCAGCATCAACCTTTTCCCTCCTGACGGCCCTGGTATAGGCAGCCAGAAACCTGCTGCGAAATTCGTCTCAGTTTGAGACCTACCTCTCCTTGTTCTCAAACCAAGTATTCGCGTGGTGAGCGAGCCAGAAACACACGTGCGCTGCTTCAGCCCTCCACCACAACCATTACACATCCCTACGCGCTCATTGAGGTCAAGACAGCCTTCAGCGTCCCAAAACACATTACGATGAAATGTTGGCCGCGTTCGTGGGTTATAGATCACGAACTGTCCTGGGACGGAATAGATCGGTCTGCATCGTAATCGAGGTCGTGACGTCTGTTGTCGCTGCCCTGGGTTTCGCGAGCAGCAGCCCTTATTCGGGTGAAGCACCTTGGAGTCGACGACTGGTGTGCTGGTGAACCGGAGTCAGCTTTGTTCCAGGCGCTTCGTCTCTAGCAGCACTATCTTTTTCGTGCTTACGGGGTCATACCCCACACCCGTCATAAATACGTAGCGTATAGATAAAAATTGAAAGCAGTCCTAATAACGAAGCACACAGAGAATAAATAACGGCATCACTGGTTGGTTGGTGGGGCAAAAGCAACAGCAAAAGCCCTTCGTCCTCCTATTCTTTCAATCCTATGTCGCGCTAATGCTAGCGGGGATTGACGAAGTTGCCAATATAATTAGAGGGTCTGTGCTTCCCATTGTCCTGCATAAGACGACAGCGTGACAATATTTTAATGCTTCCAGCAGTTTGGCACAGTAAAAATGTTGGAATTTTAGCCACTGTATTCACTTCTTTTTTTTAATACAGACGTTTACCCGAGTCGGAAAACATCCCTGTAGAAAAACTCACGGTAGGGTGCCATGAAAGCTCACTGTCGCCTACGCTAAACGAGTAAACCACTGCCTCGCTGGTCTCAACTCGTCCACATTGCAGCCATACAAACGCGTTCATGCGAATCGCCTGCATGCTACTTTGCCATGGTCAAAGAGCCGTAAAAATATTTAATAAATTCACAAAGATTCTGAATGCAGAAGTATTCAAGGCAACTTGCACGGCCTATATGTATCGCTTTCGGCGGGTGTTCTTAAAAGTTTTCTGCAAACGGTTGAAGGATTAACAATTGGATCTCGCTGCTGTGAGCACTCATACGGTGGCCGCGAACGGCTGTCGCCATGATCAGGGTCCAACAGAACTAGACAGGGTGAAGGAGAAGGAGACACGTACTCGACGACCAGATCGTCCCCGAGAGCGGTATAGCAACTTACAAGGATATGCACCATTACAGAAGCCACCGGCTCAAATGCCTACAACCAGGCAAAACTTAAGAAATGGGGAAGGCCGTGGCACGGCGACTCCATCAAGCCAGCCGGTATTGAAATCCGGCGTTACACAATTTGAGCAAACCAGGATGTATGACGCACTTTACAAATGGTCCGAAGAAACAAGAGCAGATCTGCATTACATGCTCTCGGCCTACTGAGGGTGAAGAGACAATGGCGAGTCACCAAGCGTCATATCACGACAACCTGATCTCCCCTGCATAGGGGGCGAGAACACAAAAACTGAGAGACAAAAACAAATAGCGAGAAAGGTGTATTTTATCCCTACCAAGTACGGGAAAATTACTTGGGAGACAGCGCCATTCAGTCATCATCATCATCATCATCATCATCATCATCATCATCATCAGCCTATCTACGACCACTGCACCAAAGTTTTCTCCAATTACCTCGGTCCTGTGCCAACTGCGACCAATTTATCCCCGCAAACTTCTTGATCTCATCTGCCCATCTAACTTTCTGCCGCCCCCTGCAACGCTTTCCTTCTCTAGTGATCCACTCTGTTACCCTTAATGACCAGCGCCATTCAGTAGTGATTCGCAAGTCCAGATAATGTGATCAAGCTAGCCGAGGCTGCCACCTTCGGGATGTCCTCCAACGGTCACTTCAGAAATATTTTCAACTTAGTCCACACGGTATTCGTTTTTTGTGCATTGATAGAGAGGACGGTGTACCATTGGAAAGTGTCATGTTGTTAGGTCTGCACAGCATTTGGCGTTCTCGTATGGCTTGGCTGCATTGCGATGTCGACGCGCAAACAACGATACACTTTTTTAGGGAAAGTGTGTCACAGTTTGTTGAAGTTAATAGAGCAAAGAACTCTCAACCAGAGTGGTTGTCTAAAATTGAACCCCTGACTAAGCTTAGAGAATTTTAAATGACAACACCGGCCCTGGGGGGCATGGTGGCATTAGTGTGATTTTTTTTTCTTTTTCATTGTACCTGGTACCTGGTGTTGCTGTTCAAGATGGGCAATAAAGCAAAAAAAAATAGATCACGGTCTTCTGGCCGCCACTTCACCAGCAGGTGAGGTTGAATCTACCCTTCGAGGTGTACTCAAGTGTAGGTTATTTCTTTCTTCCTCTCTTCCGCTCGCGCTTTACACGTGTACCTTTGCGAACCGCTTCCGCCGTTTGCTTGTGATTGCATCCGTTCTGTGTGCTACGAATCGCACTGGTGCTCATTCGGTCTAACTATCATGGAGTTAAGGAATCCAGCTATGAAACAATTTCCGCTATGAAAATTCTCGCGCTTTAAAGGCTTATGGAGACTGGTTTGGTTTATTATTTGGACATCAGAAAACGCGTAGGACGGCTACCTTAACGCGGTTCTGCTATAAAAACACAGATAAACTTGTAGCAGGCGGCGTGCGGCGTCCCTAATGTGATATGTTCAGTAGCCAATTTCCGCAAGATGATTCTATTTCATCGCTGCACTCTCTTTGTTATATATATTCAAGTGCGGGCTTTCTTCTACACTGATGAAATCTGTCTCTTTTTTCTCAGTTGTTGTCACGCATGCTGCTTTCGGCGCTTTAGTTCCACGATAAGTGACGCACCCCACAGTTACCCATCATAGGATACAAAAAGAAGAATAACTTTCATGATAAGTAGTACAGGCCGTTGGAAACGTGATTGTACATTACCAGCAGTTCCGCTCATTTGCCATATTTTGACCACACGAGTCTTAGTGATGATTCCAGTATTATAACCCCAATTTTTAACATTTTATCTAGAAGTCGTTTTTCAAGCAACTCTGTACCACATAGAAGTCCTTCATGAGCATACCCTTCCTTTCAAAATATGCGCAGCAAGCTATCAAATTCATTTAAACATTCTAAATTTTTCGGCACATGCAGGACGTTCTGTCCAAGAAGAGTTGAAGAAAACCAATTTTAAATGCGGAGCATTTCTTAGGCTCGCCTGGGCCTGCTTCGTTGATGGCGGCGCCGTCCACACACTCTCTGCGCATGCGCAACTCTCCTCCTTACACCCACAGCTCCGCGATACTACACTATATAAAAAAGAAATAGTTAGCGGCGCCTGGTTTCGATCCCACGAATCTCTGGCCGCAACGGGAGGTACGCGGTGCTCTTTCCACTACGCTACAAATCCGGGACAGGAACAAGTGCTACGAATGCGCCATATGTCCTTGACTCATTCAAACTGCGTCAAGAAGCTACTGATACAACAAAGGCACGCGAAGCTGAACGTCAACGGAAACGACGAACTGAAAACTTTAGAGGGGGATGCTGAATTTCCCGTGGGAAAGCTGTGGCGGGAAGCGCCACGCGCCTTGCAGCTCAACCAGCCCCGTCCGCAGCGCCTCTGATGCTGATTGTGGCAGGATTCCCCTAGGGATTGGCCAACCACAGAATCCATCACGAGATAGGTTCGCGTACTCCTCTCCCTCTACTGCGCGCGCATGCGCCTTGCCAACCAAAGAATCCATAAAGCAGTCCTTCTGTCCGTCCAATACAACTACGGCACCAACGAATAAAAGAAATATAATAATAATCGCAATACCTTCACCTGTCCTTCCTGTGTCCCAAATTCATGAAACAGTAAATACGAATAATAAAGACGAAACCCTCCCCACATCCAAACGGTAACCACAAACTACCCAATTACGCAACGTTCACGCAATACAACCACCCCTATGCGACGCATTTACTCGAGTTCCCCCCGTGGGAAGATGCGGGCGGGCGGGCGTCTTTTTTCGCGCTCAAATAAATGCTCTGTATACATGTAAGTAGGAAATACACTCACGGCTTGCCCAGTTGTCCGCACCCAACAATGTTGCTCTGGAATGAAGAGCGAGAAGGCTTAAATAAAAGCAGACATAAATCTATTTTGTTTTTTTGGTAAGAATCTTCGCTTTTTTGACGGACTGATGACGCACTATTTGGCATCTGGAAAAGACGTCAACAACAATCAAATGCTTTCACTAGCTTTGTCTTAAGAGAATCCCTAAACAAGGTAGCTATTTCTAGCGCGCTACGGGTATATAAGCGTTCTTCACTTCCTTATTACATGTGAACTTTTTTCACCATTCAATAGAGCTTTGACGTAGCTTTTTTTCCTCTAGCGTAGCCTCTATGACGCTGCTAGCGCTGACGGTTCCTTCGCCGCTATTGGCTGATTCCATCAAATGCGTCAGGCAATCAGCGTTTCCAACTCTGGGCCCGAAGGCTCGGGCCCGGTCTTCGAGAGCGACACTCTCGCATGGCGTATCTTTGTAGAGAAGAATGTCAGCCTTCGCCATACATCACACGAGCTTTGCTTAGTCTGTTGATATAGCACGTCATTTACAAGATATGAATGTTGCTGAGAAGTACGGAGCAGCTTCTGCAGGCAGAAACGTAACGCACGCGATTACGGCAACCATCTGCCCTCACGAAGGGTATGGATCGCGCACGAATCAGCACACACGGTGGCGGCTAAAACTCGTCGCCGCCAGCCAGATCCAGACTATTCCTGAAAATCACTTGATAAATGCCTGAAACAGATAATAGTGCGGTGAAATTTGGCGATCGGGATGGCTGTGGGTGCGGCTTCATAAAGCTTTGGCCAAATAAACGCGGCGGTGTAAAATCGTTTTTTGCGTGACCCGGCCTCAAAGATAGCTGTTAGCCGCGACAGCGCCGTGCGGGAGAAACGCATGCGGGCCGCTAATCGTATGTAGAAGTCTTCGTAGTGAGCGAGCATATTGTTTTCGGAGCACTTCTAGATGGCCTGCGAACGGTAATTTTCTCTTTTATAGAGCTGACTTGCCGTCGGTAGCATGGCCAACTCGAAAAGCAGTGCCATGCAGCCATAAGTAGGCGAAGCATGCGCGCCAGCTTCTTATAATAAAAAGATGGACGAACCGCTGACCGTAGGAAATAGCTGCGCGTACCTCGGAGCGCAAGCGCCCTGACATGTGCCTCAGCACTTTGAGGCGCGTGGAAGGAGGGCAAGCTCCAGGCTTTATAGCCTTCGCCACCATATTTAGTGCCTCTTTAAATGAGACGGACAAGCGTCCAGCTTTCAAAAGCGCACGCGGAGAGAATGACAGCGTAGAAACAAAAAACATGGTATTTTAGCCTTCTTACTGATTTGGTGCGAAAAACAAAATATACCTGTTCTTGCTGGCATGAACTGTGCTTACTTCTCAACAAGGTTAGCTCCCCTACGCACTAGGAAGTTGAAGTTATGAATTAAGCATATTCCCTGTGTTGCATTTCTCATCCCAAAGACTTGACGTGTTATTGCAGTTTACGCGGCTTGAGATGATCAAAATATGCCCTGTTCATTAAGGCGCCCCTGGACTGATGTTGACGTTTAGCTGATGATTAGCCCGATGTATAACAAACACCCTTTGCCGTGTCTAGTATGGCTCGGGCCTATAACGTAAATAGGTGGCCCTATGTGCTGCTTCTAACAAATCGAACATTCCCAGCGTAAACACAACGCTTTAAGGAGATCGCGTGAAAGAAGGTCGTTAAAGCATATTTATTGAGGAATGAAAAAAAAATTATTTCTTTTAGCGTATTTGCTGGCTGTGTGAATTGAAAGGCAGTTGGTATGCTGACGCTCCACTTATTGCATAAAGGGAGAACATGGGGGCTTCTAGGTGGCTCGGGAGCAGGACCAGTTGTTAAAAAATCGATAAAATTATTTTTGAGGTTCTTATTTCCTTGGTTTCTATTTCCTGTTTCCTAAAACATCTTGTTTCTTTGCTATTACTAGCTGATATGGGGAAATACCAGAATAGTTCTAACTAACGCCGGGGAAAATTAAATTAGCAGGCGACGGGGGAGTTTTCCTTCGAAGTCTTTGCTAATCAGTACTTCCCTTTCGAGCAAAGTTGAGCCTGGCAGAAGCTTCTGTTTTTTACCTTGCGGTATTTTGGGTGGTGGGGCAACTTCAAAATATTCGATGCTGTTTGCACACAATTGACTTAGAATTAAAGTCAAACTCCGAAAGCTTCCTCGTAACCTGGAAACTTGTTTCTGAACTTGCTACAAATAGTATTACTAGCTGATATGGGGCCTACACAAATAGCTACCTATTTCGCCTTGGAGCGACGCCAAATCCCCACTGCGACAATGTGGTTGCGTCGAAACAGAACACAGTTTATAGAATTGCGGTACATGGAACCGACATCCCACTTCCTCGAAAGCTAACGTCTAACAGGGACCAATTACTCCAGAATATTTTGGAATGGATATTCAAAGCAGCCAAGCTCTACGGAGTTATTCTCTTATTTGGAGAAATTTCTCTAATTTCAAAATTGTAAATTATGTGGCCCAAGCTCAAAACAAAAGTCCGCTACCGCGCCAAGTCACGAGTTTTTTTTTTCTTTTCCTTCGCCCAGCTCTTTCTTGGGCCCTTTCTTTCTCCCATTAACCCGCATGTAGGCGTTGTTAATGCCGGCAAACCTCTCTGTTTTTCCAATAAACAGCCTTCTCTCTCTTCTCCTTTTCCAATTTGAAAGTCTGTTCTGAGGCCGATCAAGCAAACTAGCGGAGCGATTCTTGCGCAATAAACTGGAATTGCCTTTGTTTTTAATGTTTTACGTGGTCTCCACCACCAATTCATACTTAATTCCGATAGCGCTTGTGGTACACAGATCTCCATGGTCTCCACCACCAATTCATACTTAACTAATGCCGATAGCTTGTGGTATACATTGGTAGCTTGTGGTAGCTTGTGGTATTATTGTCAATGGCAATGTCTTGTAAAGTCTAGGTACTGCCGCCTGTTCGTTGGCTTTTTATAAAGTTTGGGTAAAATGTACCATTTTATGCTTAACGGCCTACGAACATCTCAAGTAGTCCGCCTACTGCCCCCGTTTCGCGAACACTGTGAAGAGAAAGACAAAGCAAAGGCCTTGATCTTCAAGTTTTTAGAGAACTAGAAGAACAACAGAAAGCGTCAAATACTCCCAGCAGCACAAAAGTCCCGTCAGTATGTGCGCTCCAGCTTAGCTTCGATGTGACTGCTACACCCAACCTCTTTTCCGATGACGATGGAAATGTACATCTCCCGACCATGCGGGATTTCGGCGTAGGTTTAGGATTTCCAACTGGAAAAGATTAATCCGGCGCTTCCCACTACGGCACGCCGCAGAGCCTGGGGAGCGTGGTGCGTTCTATCTCACAATCAATCAATCAATTGTTCAATCAATCAATTATTCAAGCAATAAATAAATACATATACCTACCAATAAATCAACCAATCAACTCATTAATCTAACAATTGGTTGTTACTCTTAAGTACTTGATTTCGCCTCCTTATCTGATGGTGTAATAGGCTGCATTATAAGCACATCATAATTCTGTTTTTTTGCTGATACCTAAAGGAGCAGTTCTCTCGAAATTATTTACAACTTTTTGGTCTTGACACCGTATTCCCATTGTTATATAGTCCTATTGGTATTGTTTTCACAACAGACAACCTGGTGAGAGATATAATTTGTGGTATTAAAAATTGTAAAGTAGTTGCAAAGTGACTTGCGCTGTTCAAAGGGACGAACTGCGGGAAATAACCTGGACGAGACGTAGACGGGACAGACCACAGAATACACAAACGTTTTTTGCTCAAAATCATATACATAATTCGGTTTCAAGAAAGGATAGAAAGAGGGGCAAGGGTAAAAACACAGACATTTCGAGCCGTCACTGCAGTTCACGTATTATCTCCAGGTAAAAAACGGCCGCCATCTCGCCCTGCGAAAGTGATCTCTAGCGAAGCTTTTGTAAACCATTGCACATTTTGAAGGGGGAGGGCACAAAATGCTCCTCGTCGTCTCAGTGGGCTTGCCACTTGCGCGCCGCTCCTCTGGCGGCAGAGCCTGACGCGTGCATTCGCCCTCAAATGACTTAACCCCACCCCTTCGCTTTCGCTAGCAGCTGCGAACTGAGTCTTTACCAGGAACACATATACAGGGGAAACCCAATTGTGCACAACCGGCCTATTATCTATGGTGCGGTTTCGATGCTTATCATTGTGCTTTGTTTAACGAATACTGAACACTATGCTGTATTGCTGATTGCAAAAAAAGATTGCGCTTGGCTCTTCTGGCGGCAAATGCTAGGTCCTGCCTAGCTTGACGCATGTGCTTGGCGTCTTGGGCGAGAACTGCTGTGTCCTGCCTGGGTTTCTCGTTTACGACACGAAATTTTCCGACCAGCGAGAGACTAACAGCTTCGCTGTAAAAGAAATTCTTTGTCAGTTAAGAGCACGGAAGGGTAGCTGACATGCGTGTTTTTATTGGAATGAAATCTCGTAGGCCTCAACGATCTCCGTGTCAGGTGGTTCTTACTTTTTAAAATTATGGAGTGTTTTGTGAAGGTCACGGTAGCAACCACAATCTGTACAATGTGCGTCTAGACGTCAGGTATCTGCTTCTTCAACGTTATTGCGCAGCTGAGGCAAGCTGTCTTGAACAAATCTTCCGGTTTGTCCGGTGGGCTTTCCTTTTGCGCTTTTGAAGGTATATACTTTTTAGCGGTATTTACTTTTTACGGTACTTTTTGTGCTCACGAAACAGAACATGTGACAAACACGATGTGCTAGCGACACAATTGCGCGAGCAAAGCAATAGCGTAAAAAAAGCCAATACAGCACATCCAGTCACACATTGTGAAGATTGTGGTTGCTATTGTGACGTCAGCAAATTCTCCAATATTTTAGAAACTAAGAACGAACTGATACGGAAGATCGTTGAGAACAGCAAGATTCATTCCTACAAAGACACGTGTATCGGTAACCCTTCTGTACTGTAAACAGACAAAAATATCACATTTTATATGGTTATCCCATGTAAACTGCAGTCATGGCTTTAAATGCCCACGTGGGTCTACCATCTACCCTATTTCCTTTCTTTGTTGCAATATATAGATGCTAGCGATGTTATTCAAGAGGAACTACTAAGAATACAAGTTCACTTTGCGATGTCCCACTAGTAACTAAATTGGAAGTACAAAAGCTCCCGAAGGGACGCAAATAAGAACAGCTGCACTTCACGACGCCATAGCCGTGTACTTTTTGGGGGGAGCATATTTTGCATTAGAAAATCTTTCTGTACTATTCTCAGAATCTTGAAGATTTGAAAAGTTCCCTTAGCCTGGAAAACGCCATTATTTATATGCATAAGAATGCAGAGAGCAGGCTCAATTTAGGAAATGGTACTCAGCCATGGATCACATTCATGTCGTCAACCAAAAGATAGAAAAAAGCGCAGGGTGCACAAAACCCTTTCATGCGGTATTTATAAATTACGAGCAGGCGTTTGACTCCGTACTTAGCGCAGCCGTTTTAGAAGCACTAGAATACCAGAAAATACAGGTACCGTACATAAGAATTCGAGGAGACATATGTAGTATATACACGGGCATGATAACCCTGCACAAGCAAAGCGACAACTTTCTGATCCGAAAATAAAAAAGACAGGGAGATACTACCGCCACAATACTATCCCCAGCATCTCTAGAGGGTTAGAAAGTTTGACAGGGAAAACATATAATAAAGGATAAGCAGGGAATACCTGATCTGTTCGACGTTTGCGGACGACCATGTCTTCCGGAGTTCTCACTGCAGAAATATGCAAGAAATGCTTTAGCAACTACCATCAGAAAGCGCGGGCATGAAATACACATAAATATGAACAATCTAAATTAATGGGGAATACGCATGCGAAGAACGTCTTTTTCAGGTTAGGAAACAAAACGCTGGAGGAAGTAACGGCATATACCTACTTTGGACGGATGTTTAGTGCTTATCCGAACCACAAGAGAGAAATGCGGTACAGAATAGGTATGGCTTGTGGGGCACTCAAGAAGCACTCCCAAATATTGAAAAGTAGGCTACCTCCGTCACTGAAAAAAAAATCTACAACCAGCGCATACTGCTGGTGATGACGTAAGCAGCTGAAACTTGGCGCCTACGATAAGACTGGAAAGCAAACTTAGACAGGCGCAACAGGCGATGGGACGGATAATGTTAGGAATAACCAGTCAGGGACGAGAAACGAGCTACCTGGATCAGATAAACTGGAGTTGACGGTATCATGGCTCAAATAAAGAAAAAGAACTGGACTTGGGCTGGCCATGCAGGGAGAAGATCCAAGAACGGTGAACAATTGGGGAAATAGAAAGAGATATCAAGAGATCGGAATGAAAGGGGAAGACAATAACACGATGAAGGGATGAAATACGGAACTTCGGGGTTAACTGTGGACTCAAGTAGCGCAGGAAAAGAGAGGTTGGAGGCCATTGGAAAGGTGTTCGTCCAGCAGGGGACATGAGCAGGCTGATGGGGATGACGTCAAACGTAATTCTGTGTATACGTAATTTTTGCAATAAACGCCTGTTAGTCTGCACTGTGTCCATTCTACGTCTCATCCACCTTTATTTTTTGATGTTCTAAAATGCAGTACCAACACGCCCAATATATACATTAGGCTAGTTGGAAATACATCATTTTTTAAGATACCAGATTATACTGGCAACAATGCACACCTTCGAAGCAAACCAGGAAGTACTTCCAAAAAACAACAGCTAGAACTATGTTCTAACTTTCTGTTTGTTAAATATGCCTTGGCCTAGATAAATATTTCTGGAGGTGGGAAAATAGGCTACATTTTGTTTATTGAGAGGACTTGCCAGATGACTTCGATATGTTACACGGGTGACACAAACCTGCCTAGCATTTTCAAGGACTTTGGAGATCTCATAACCAGCATAATAGTTGCGTGGTTGTTGAATGTTCTCGTGTAATACTACATATCGTGAATTACATTATTCTTTTCAATAAAAGCCTCTACAAATGACACTACTATACGCTAATGTAATTTTGAACAAATACCTTTAATTAAACTCGGCCGATAATAGCTACTGTTTCGCTCCCTTTTTTGAGTGTCGTAATTTTTTTTCTTTTTGTGATTTCAACAAAAGAATACAGGGGGTTATATTTTGAAGACAAGGGTCGCAAAGTCCAGGGACTGCGACGGGA
>JABSTR010003073.1:47500-52500 GCA_013339765.2 Haemaphysalis longicornis | reverse complement strand
AACGCCTGACGCCGTGCACATCTACTTCCACTGCGGGCGTGTTGGCCCCGCAGCGAGGCCCAGCCAAATATAACAATTCTGACTGCCTGAAATAGACTCTCAACTTCTAACTACTCGCAAGACGGTTCAAGTCGCTTCACTCGTCCTGTTCAGCCGCGCTCCAGACACACCACAACCCAGTCGGCCTAGCCATCCTGTCACCGCCGCCGCAACGCCGCCAGTCTCGCTTGCTGACACCTCCTCATTTCTTGTTTCCCGACCCCTTTGTTCCAACTTCTCCAAAAAACAAAAGAGTTGAGCTCCGCAAGCACATGCGGCCAAATTCTCTGTTGCACGCACTACTCGGAAGAGTTCATAATACGTTTATGTAGACAGTGTAGGAGCTAGCACGCTAGTCGATACTGGAGAATCCACATCACGTAAGAATGCCACTGTTTCCCGCCGACTTCGGAAGGTTCACATACCGGCGTCAACTCGTCTTATAAAGGCAACTGATGGGGGCGCGCCTACTGAAGCCGGCATGTTTTTGGACTACAGTTACGACCACTACGCTTCATCACCATAATTATCATCATCATCATCACCAGCCTATCTACGTCCACTGCAGGGCAAAGACCTCTCCCATCATTCTCCAATTATCCCGGTCCTGTGCCAACTGCGACCAATTTATCCCCGCAAACTTCTTGATATCATCTGCCCTTCTAACTGTCTGCCGCCCCTGCCATGCTTGCCTTCTCCACGGACCCACTCTGTTACCCTTAATGGCCAAGGGTTATCTTGCCTTCACATTACACGCCCTGCCCAAGTGCATTTATTCGTAATTTCCACTAATATGTCCTTAACACGCGTTTCTTCTTTGACCCACTCCGCTCTCTTCTTATCCGTTAATGTTACACCTATCATCTTCCATTGCATTGCTCGCCTTGTCACCCTCAATTTAAGTTGAAACCTCCTAGTGAGCCTCCACGCTTCCGCCCGGTAGGTAAGTGCCGGAAGATGCAGCTGTCATGCACTATCTTCTTCAGGAACAATGGTAGGCTGCCATTCATTATCTGAGAATGTCGGCCGAATGCACTCCACTCCATTCTACGAATAATCCACTAGTCGTCTTGCTGTGTGTTTATGCAGCGGACGTCAAAATGCAGAAATGACCCTTTGACATAATTCTGTGCCTTGACTTTGTGACTGAACCCCTCTAACTCATTGCTTGTCGGTAGTTATCTATTTTCAAATTAGATGCCTTCCTTCCGTCAATAATCAAGCCGGAATCAGACGCTGTTTATGCTGGCGTGACGAAGTTCGACTATCTACTGGCACACGCTGCTTGCTGTGTTTCATGGGGGACATGTTTACCTGTTCTCGACTGCGAGTGTCTCGTTTAGTACACCACTGACATGCTGCTTGCGCGCCCGTGCCGGTTCCATACATGGTTGTGTTCCTCACCACAAACGCATTCGGCTCCACGTCTTCAACTTTACTTCTCGAACAAAATTATACCTGGCTGAACTTTACTGAAAAAAAAACCCGCCCGCATCTTCCCACGGGGGGAACTCGAGTAAATGCGTCCCAGAGTGTTGGGGGTATCGCGTGAATGTTGCGTAATTGGGTATGGTTTGGGAATGCTTAATTGTTATTTCGTCTTTATTATTCGTATTTATTGAATGAAGAAGAAGCGAAGGCAAGGAGTGTAAAGTTAAAGTCTGTATTTATTGCTTGGTGCCGTCAAGCAAAGCGTCAAGTCAAGCGAAAGCCAAGCAAAGACGCCCTTGACTGAATTCCGAACGCGCGCTCCGCCGCTTATATACACACCACCCGCGTTCGAAGGAGAGGAGTACGTGGGAAGACGCGCAGGCGCAACACTTCCGTACACAAGCGCGCGAACTTCCACGCACCCACCACGCCGTCATCACGTGTACACGCCCTGCCGCCGTTACTGTTGAGCGCGACGCAGCGCACGGGCAGCTACAACGCATGCGCGCACAGACGCGCTCCCCCCGCACCGCCGCAGCTGTTGTTGAGAGCGACGGAGCGCACGGGGTACACGCGCTCCTACTGCACCGCCGCACCTGTTGTTGAGAGCGAGGAGGGTGCGGGGGAGAGACGCTCACCTGCGCCTCCACGAAACGCGCATGCGCAGTGAGCGTGTGGACGGCGCCGACACCATCGACGAGTGACATCGCGAACCTAAGGAATGCTCCGCATTTAAAAGAAATTTCTGCGCTGGCCTTTGCCCGCGAACGCGCAATATTCGATGTAAACAAGCAAGGTTTGGAACCAGACGGGGAATGTGCCTAGATGATAGCCTCGATCTTAACACCTGCCAATGCATCAGTACTACAAGATCTTCTATCTTTGAAAGATATTTTCGAACGTGGCAAACGTTTTATGGGTACGGCTTCTCATTGTACGCATCTTATTACACCAGAGCCACCAGCCCCGGGCCTGACAGGCCTACTGTGTGTCACAGACTCAACGTCACGTCGTAAACTAAAAATAAACAAAATGTCCCTAAACACATCATCAACCATCATTAAAGTCCTTGGTATCACCTTTAGTTCTGTTGAAGAAGGCCGAGTTTTCGCGCTTCTGCCACGATAATTGTCAGCTGAATACGGTGATAAAAAATACCGTATATACTTTACTCTTTCAAGGATCTACTGTATATCCTTTGAAGTAATGCTCTATAATCTCGAGAGAGAACAGCGGTTTTACATAGGTGGCGAAGCAATGGAAGTGGTAAGGTAATATATCTACCTAAAGCAAGATGTGATCCCGCATCCCAAGCATGAGAGAGAAAATCAGAAGGCCCAGGAGGGCATTCGGCCGACATTCTGAGATAATGAATGGCGCCCTACCATATCCCTGAAGAAGAAAGCGTATGACAGCTGTATCTCACCGGTACTCAGCTCCAGGGCAGAATCTTGGAGGCTCACTAAAATGGTTCAATATAAATTGAGGACTATTCAGCGAGAAATAGCGCTAAAAATGATAGGTGTAACATTAAGGGACAGAAAGAGAGGGGAGTGTGTCAGAGATGAAACGCGTGTTTTTAGGAAATGTGGGCAGGGTATCTAATGTGAAGAGAATATAACAGTTGGTCATTAGGGGAACGGAGTACAACCCTAGAGAAGGCAAGCTTGCCAGGGGCGGCAGAACGTTAGATGAGCAGACTAGACCAAGAAGTCCACGGGCATATATTCGTCTCTGATGGCACACAGTTGACACCACAAACAATGATAAGACATGTATCTGTATATTTGGTTTTGCCAACGACTTAGAGAGCTCTAGTTAGCAAACGCCTGACGGTAGCAGCCATTGTACAAACAAATCCACGGTATGCAAGTGGTTAGAAAGCGAAGCTGTAAACGACACTCTCGACGATTACCCATGCCACGTTATCTCAATTCAAACGTGTTTCTCTACAAAAAGGTAAAGCAGAGACCAGTGAAATGCACTTAACCATACCTTTTATTTCTTGAATGAGATATTTTTGCTCAGGTTTATACAAGGCATCATTAATTAACGATAGTTGGTGGAGTGGTAGTTCTGAAGCACTACAGTGGAAAGTTTTTTTACAAATAAAGGAAGCTGAAATCAGTGCTAGACGATCTCACTTTTCTTCCGTCTCTTCAGCCGCCGACGGAGGCGACGAGATGAGATGCCGAGACAGAGGAGGTGAGATGCCACGCGTTGCTGTGAGATTGCCTTATTTATAACTCCCAGCGCATGCGCAAGGTACGCACAGGACCGCTACACGTGCCTTGGACGGTGCGCACAGCGGTGTGAGTGGTCGCGTGACGTCACTACGTGGCATTCAGCGTGAACGCATGGAGCAGTCCAGCAGTTATACTGCGAGAGTGCACCATCTTCCTTTTCCATCTCCGCGTGGTCTCGTAGCTCAATCCGGAAGACAATATGCTCTCGGTTCGTTTATTTATTCGTCCCACGTTCGATTCCAGGCGGCAACAGAAACTCGTTTGATTTGCACTTGGGAGTTTTCTGTTGATACCAACGGTCCCGAGAGAACCCTTTGGGGGGCAGAGGTAAAAAGCTTTGCTGTAAAATATCTACTGCTTGAAGTTGCTCTGCTTTAGGTTCTGGAAATAACTGAATCTTTTTGAGCGTAGTAGGCAGTATTACATGCACCCAAGCGGAAATTTGCGACACAGTTCTCAACAAGTGCGCATTGTCTTTTATGAAATTGAAAGCAATTCGTACTTACCAGCATTTCTTGTAATATGGGCGAGGACTAGGCAGTCCCTATCAGCGTAAAAAACAGGGAACTGTATATTTACAGAATACGAATCTTCCCCTTCAAATTTTTCGCTCAGTTTTCCTATAAAGTAAATGAAGCGTCATGTCGGTACAATTTATAAGTGGCTTCATCTGTGAAACATCGTTAGCACGCTTGTACGGAAGTAGCAACTTACGTAACGTATTCGTGAAAAAATGGTCAGAAATCACAAGTCGTTTAGAGTGTGGCGGCCACGGTACGATAATGGTATGCGACGTGCAAAATTTGTACTTTTAGAACTTGGTATTTGAGAACATGTTTATCGGCGAGTTGTTTCATCGTACACGCTCGCGTCTGCTGTGCCGGAGAGGGTTTATGGGAGATTTTTAGGGCTATTTCCGGAAGTCCTAGCGGAAGGTGGAACAGAAGATGAGAAAGTATTGTATGAAGTATTTAGCGGCAAAAAGGCCAGAACCGAATTCTCATATATGTTGTTTAGCCGCAGTTTCGATTGTTCAAGTTACAGCGGCATAGCAGAAGGATTATAATGTCGAGAGCTGTGACACACTAGAGCATGTATTATAGGTAATCTAAAGCTTATCTTGGGAGTTTTTCTTTCAAGTGGGCTCTAAAATGTTTGCCTCTTGTAGCATAAATTTGTGAATCTCGTCTGTAGTAAGCCAAACCCTACATACCTGTCCAAGATGCACTTCCCTTTGCCTGATTTGTCTTACATCAATGAATGATGAAAATTTATGGTGCTAAA